>JAQBSW010003566.1:0-81171 GCA_029291075.1 Eudiplozoon nipponicum
TCAGTGCGTTGCGACTGGTGGCAATTTTGTCATATCGTTCGACGACTGGCTAACCACAATGGGATTGGTGTTTACTTCAAGCTTGCATTCCTGATTTTAAAGAAATGAACACATGCAACTGTTAAACCATGAGCGGAACGTTATGTTGGATAAGAAGGATATGTGTATTTATAATAGGTAGTTTGAAATAATTTGTATTCTAATTTAAATGTTGAACATTTTCGATTTCTTTTCAGCCATAGATAATATAAAAATTCTATCCAAGTCTTCTTGATGTTCATAGCCATTCCGCTATTCATTTCGTAAGTACAACAATGAAGTATTAGAATCAAATTAGCAACCATGCGATTAACACGAATTCCGTTTTATTTAACAATTTGCACAACATTGCGAAATTGCTCTTGGTCGGTCGATATGACATGTTTCGACCGTTCATGGTCACGACTAGTGCGTAACGGCAAACTGGCTGATGAGGGTCAAAGAAAATTCATACATATGTACATATAGATAATTTAAAAATATAAAAGTAATAAATTTGGCTCTTCCGCCGCAACGTACCCCGGCGCTATTAGACTCAAGTATATTTTACTTGACAGGAATGCAGGTTATTCCGTTTCTATACATTCACTGGCCGACAAATACGTACGTGTTAGGTCTCCGCAATACACAGTATCTAACTTTTATATATTTGATTGAATGATGTCATGATTACTGCGAAATGTGCATGGATTTGTTGGTGTAACTGTTGCCCAGATGTATCTGTAATACTCAATTTTGGTTAAATTTAGGATATCTTAATATCCATGTGTTGGTATAATTATCGACTAGGCAACCATAGAACTAGTACCATGTACCAACAATGCAAAAGTTGTGTTGGTATAATTTACATTATCGGTATATATTACGTATGTTGAGTTTGCTTTGAGGTAGCAATGTCGAAGATTTCATATTCAATTAACTGCAATACTGCTGGTATACACATTTGTATAGAAAATTGTAACGTCCAATTGCCCCACATTCCTTGCCAAAATATAAAGTGGGCATAGGGCGTAATACCGGCTCCCACTGATTAGTCGCCAATATGCGTAGCCCATACGCAATATATTAAAAATCAGAAATTCTGCTCTCACCCCTTGTAATTATAAATATTTATAGTCGATTGGAAAGTTGGCGGCAAATTTTCTATGCAGTCACAACAAAACAAATTTTTTCTCCATTCGCTACACTTCTATAAGTTCTATATGTGAGCATTCATTGTCTGCATCGGGGGCTGAAAATAGGGAAAACTTGCAAAATTTGAATAGAAGATAAACAAATCACAGAAATCGAACTCTTGGGAGAAAGTTTAAGATATTACGCCTATTGCGTTTAAACGTATTGAGATATAAAAGCAAAATAGATGTGGAAATATATCTGCCATATCGGCTCAATTAAATGAACAAATGGTTAAATTATTTCCTGTCTGATCGATTAAGTTACTCACTGACCGAATTAAAAGTGATAGCCCGTTCGCCTGCCCAACCAATACAAATATAGTCTTGGTTGCTAAAGGCAAATAAATGTGCAGTGTGCGTGTAGAACGAGTTTTTAATAAGATATCCCAGTAAATATATATACACACAGATACTTAAAAACATCAATGCCAATTTCATCAAAAAATCTAAGACTCAAAAGGTGACTGCTTGCACTTCCCACAGAAACACATAAACCAATGTGAGAAGAAATTTCAAATGAAGTTTGTGGGATACTGTGACCAACAAAAGAGAATTGTTCAATTCAAGTGACCAGATATTACAGTGTGAAAAATACAAATTTACGAGCAGTATTTACAGGCCGTAACCTTTCGGGCAAGTTGGATTTAACACGAAGCCGCCAAGATGGATGAAACGCGCAGTCGGCGAAGTGGATGAAGCACGCAACCGGAAAGGTGGATGAAGCGCGCAGACGGAAAGGTGGATGAAGCGCGCAGCCGGGAATTTGGATGAAGCACGCAGCCTAAAAGGTAGATGAAGCACACAGTCGGCAAGGTGGATGGAGCGCGCATTCGACACGTTGGATGAAGCCCGCAACCGGAAAGGTGGATGACGTACGCAACCGGAAAGGTGGATGAAGCACGCAGCCGGAAAGATGGATGAAGCGCGCAGTCAGCAAGTTGGATGAAGCCCGCATTCGGCAAAGTGAATGAAGCACGCAACCGGAAAGGTGGACGAAGCGCTCAGCGGGGAATTTGGATGAAGAACGCAGCCTAAAAGGTAGATGAAGCACGCAGTCGGCAAGGTGGATGGAGCGAGGAGTCAGCAAGTTAGATGAAGCGCGCATTCGGCGAAGTGGATGAAGCACGCAACCAAAAAGGTGGATGAAGAGCGCAGCCAGAAAGATGGAAGACCGCGCTGTCGGCAAGGTGGATGAAGCGCGCAATCAGCAAGTTGGATGCATAACGCAACCGGAAAGATGGATGAAGCGCGCAGCCGGAAAGGTTGATGAAGCGCGCAGTCGGCGAAATGGATGAAGCACGCAACCGGAAAGGTGGATGAAGCGCGCAACCGGAAAGGTGGATGAAGCGCGCAGTCAGAAAAGTGGATGAAGCGCGCAGTCAGCAAGTTGGATGAAGCGCGCATTCGGCAAAGTGAATGAAGCACGCAACCGAAAAGGTGGATGAAGCGCGCAGCCGGGAATTTGGATGAAGCACGCAGCCTAAAAGGTAGATGAAGCACGCAGTCGGCAAGGTGGATGGAGCGCGCAGTCAGCAAGTTAGATGAAGCGCGCATTCAGCGAAGTGGATAAAGCACACAACCGGAAAGGTTGATGAAGCGTGCAGCCGGAAAGATGGATGAAGCACGCAACCGAAAAGGTGGATGAAGCGCGCAGGCGGAAAGATGGAAGAACCGTGCAGTCAGCAAGGTGGATGAAGCGCGCAGTCAGCAAGTTGGATGCATCACGCAACCGGAAAGATGGATGAAGCGCGCAGCCGGAAAAATTGATGAAGCGCGCAATCGGCAAGTTGGATGAAGCGCTCAGCCGTAAAAGTGTTGGCAATTCTGTGTAATAATATTAACACTTGCGCGTCATACCAACTGACTGCTCTTCAAAAACACACAATGTATATTTTGGCGCGAGTAATGTTAGCAATTAAATAAGCTGCGCTTTTGGACTTGAGATGAACACCAATCCTGTTATAAAAATACAGTCGCACAACATACTTAGTATGTCAGGAAATGTAGAAAAGTTGAACGATGAAATTCCAAAAACGCAAGTAATTTAATTTTACAATGCATATGTTGAGACGTAAAATCATACTCGCAGTCCATCAGATCTGCAAAGTAATTTTAATGTATACTTATATTACAGTTTGGATAGTCTAAATATCTTCAACAAAGAAATTGCTCTGATTCTGTCAAACTGTTGCTAAGGCGCACTCTGACATCGGTTTTTATCATATATAGTGCTCATGATTTTATTGCCCATTTTGAAAGTCAATAAATCAAGTTGATTTCTTTACACTATTTTGGATTATTGATTGTTCACAATTGGTGCATAAGCAAAAAAACAGGAAACGAATAAGTAAACGAGATAAACAAACCATTTAAGTCAACATTTGTTGTTCCTCTTGTTCCATTACGATCCTTCTATGTTCACTGTGTTTCATTTACCTGAAAATATCAATGTTGCCTTAACTTTATGTTACCAACAATTTATGTGATAAATATTATTTGTTCCAGATAACTAGTATGCTTGCAATTATGTAATAGGTGTCACTAACTCTAGTAACCAATCAGATCAAACAGAATCGGAATGACATGTAAAAGTCATCATGAACTAAAAGTTTTATCTCATTAGGGCATACATTTCTCACTTATTCGCGGCTCATCAAGAGGAGTCGCTACTACGTCCTATACTCACATCATATTTTGTCAATAAAAACGGAAAACTGAAACGTACAATTTACTGCGGTAATCTGTAGTCAATCAGATATAGAATTAAATTAAAATACACTTTTCGATAATGTGACCTAAAATTTACTTAAACGACCAGAGTGTATGGTTTAATTGGAGTAACAGGTGTTCGGAAATAGTTGTAATTCTCAATTTCAGTGAACTATAGCATACATTGATATCCATCATGTAAGTACCATGTCCCTTTTCGGTACTATAATGTTAGTATCGGTTACTAACAAAATAGACATAGTGTTAGTATCCTTTACAGACTCGGTATATATATTATATAGTGTCAGTTAGCGTTGAAGTGGCATTGTCGAAGACTTTATATGATGTTAGCTTCACTAATGCAGATCTACACATTCGTATAGGAGATTGTATCATCCTATTTTCCCACATTCCTCACTCAAATTTGTAGTGGATAAAAGGCGTGACATCGGCTGCTATTGGCGAGTCGTCTGTACGCACGAGACGAATGGGCACGAATTTATGCCTTCCGATCATGCTGTCTTTGGTTTATCCTTCATGCCATATTTGAACTAATTTGTTACTCGTTGCGTAAACTAAATGATGATAGCTTCACTTTTGCAAGTTTACACATTCGTCCAGGAGATTGTACCGTCCTATTATCCCACATTCTTCTATCAAATATATAGTGGTTAAAGGGCGTAATACCGGCTCCTACTGATGAGTCGCCAGTAAGCACGAAACGAATGTGCATGAGATTATACTTTCCGTTCATGCTGCCTTTGGTTTATCCTTTCGGTCATATATGAACTAATTTGTTACTAGGTTTCGCACCACCTAATACATACTTACATTTATATTAGTTCTTCGCAACAAACAGCATTTAACTACTTAAACGACCATTGGTTGCGCGGGCGGGGAGAAGAATTATTATAATCAAGGTTGCGGTCTTGATATAAGCACCTGACCCATTTAATTACTTACATATGCCAGTATAAACTAAGAATTGTATAGTGTAGAAATCGCAATTCATCCAGTAGACCGGTTTCGTCCTTATTTGGAACTCACCATATATCAGCCAGAATTTGCCGTGGACAGGGCTCGAAGCCTACGTGCCCAGCTTCGAACCCTGTCCTCGGCAAATTCTGACCAGTACATGATGAGTTCCCAATTAAGACGAAACCGGTCTACTAGATGAGTTTTCTTTTCTACACTATACAATTCTTAGTTTATATTGACAAATTTATCAGGTGTTTATATCAAGATTGAAAACTTGATTATACTCTTTGTTATCGCCACCCGCTCAACCAATTTTAGTATAATTATCTAAAATTTACTTGTTATCTATATTTTTATAGCAGCCTGCACATTGTACCAACAATATTTCTTTCCTTCTGACTCCAATAAAAGTATGATTTTTCAGGCGCGCAACATTGCATATACATATAATATTTAACTAAATTATGCCATGTTTGTCAAGAAATGATGTCGAATGAAGCCAGTGCATATGAAGATTCATGAGCAACAGGTTCGCAGAATTACATGCAATTCTCAATTTTGTAAAATTCAGCCTAGTTCTAATAGCATTATGCTTTTACACGGTATAACCTCGGCATTTTGAAAGCCATGCTGTTGATATTATGTCCAAGCTCGTTATTTTGAAAGCTATAGTGTTGGTACCTTTCACAGGCTAGGTATAAATAGTGAGTTGGCTTAAAATTCGCATTGTCGAAGACCTTATGTGAAATTTACTCCATTACGGCTTGAATACACACTCGAATAGTAGATTGTGCCATCAATTTGTCCCACAATCCTTGACGAAATATATAGTGGGTATATGGCGTAATACCGGCCACAACTGATTAGTCGCCGGTATGCACGAAACGCACGTGTAATTGATATTATGAGTACCTTTCATGCTATATTTTGTATGTACTTCTGATTAGGTGGCCGGTTTTCCGATATTTTATGAATAATTTGTGATTTGTATTTTTATTTAGGGTAAATTTTGCATGTTTAACTTCGAATAAAACTTAATGGTTATCAGGTACGTCATCACGAAAACGTATTTATCCGTATACCAATTAACCCAAAAACCGGAAAATAACAAATTTGAATATTTCATCGAATGACATCAATTTTATCAAACGAATGTGTTAACTCGTATATATATACAATTGGAAACCGAGCAGTGTATAGATATTCGAATACAGTTCATTCGGTACAGCAATTGAGTCCTTATTAGGGACTCTTGATTTTAGCTTAGATGAAGACTTTAACTAAAGCAAATCGTTTACTTCTTTACGACACAGACTTGCAGAAGACTGGAAGAATAAGCTGCTCCATACTATTTAACAGATAAATAGTGGGTTTGAGGCGTAATGCGGTTCATTCTTATAGGTGGAAAGAAAGTAAGAAACGAATGTGTACATGAGAATAAACCATTTATTAACGCCAAAATCGGCCTGTCCACCTTGTCCTATATCAACATGCCTTTTAACTAGATACTTTAGTTTCGAAAGGTAATTATGTTTGTTATAGGTATCCAAAACAAAGTATACGTAACTTTATTGGCCTTCATTTAAGAACATTTGCTAGCTTCAGATAGACACCAACATCATTTTATATGAAAGTATGTATTAGGTGTTGCGAACCTAGTAACAAATTAGTTCAGTTGTGACCAGAAGGATAAACCAAAGGCAGCATGAACGGAAATATAATCATATATATCCAACCACTACATATTTGGTGGAAGAATGAGGAATAATAGGACGGTACAATCTCCTAGACGAATATGCAAACCTGCAATAGTGAAGCTAACATCACCCAAAGTCAACGACAATGCGACTTCAACGCAAACTCACACTATATAATATATATACCGAGTCTGTAAAGGATACTAACACTATGGCTATTGTGTTAGTAACCGATACCAACATTATAGTTTCCGAGTCGGTACATGATACCAACCTGATGGATATCAATTTATGCTATAGTTCATCGAAATTGAGAATTACAACAATTTCTGAACACCTGTTACTAACAAAATAGACATAGGTGTCAAGTATCCTTTACAGACTCCGTATATATATTATATAGTGTGAGTTAGCTTTTGAAGTCGCATTGTCGGTGACTTTAGATTATAGTTAGCTTCACTATACAGGTTCTGACAATCGTCTAGGAGGATGTACGTCTAATCCACGATAACTCTACCAAATATATAGTGGTTAAGGGCAACAATACCGGCTCCTACTGATGAGTTGCCCAGTAAGCGCAAACGAGTGTGCATGAGATTATACTTTCCGTTCATGCTGTCTTTGGTTTATCCTTCTGGTCTCAACTGAACTAATTTGTTACTAGGTTCGCAACACCTAATACATACTTGCATATATATTAGCTCTTCGCAACAAACAGTATTTATCATTTTATATAACTAGTCAAAAAGCATAGGTAGGCTGCGCGATTGGTGAGATACTATGAGATTGATATTTATCCAAACTCGCAAACATGATTTAGATAATTTTAATACTACCCGCGCGGCCAATTATTATTTATTGTTAAACTTTTTGTCTGTCTGCCCATCTGACCGATCGGGTTTACATCTGACTGTATGGAATGGCCATTTGTCGAAATTATAGGCCTTTGGCGACACTAAACAAAACAGGTGGGGATAGAATTTCTGCAAATTTCCCAGCGCTTAGTTGCAGTATGTGCAATTTAGGGATTTTGTGCATTGCATAGTCATTTGACCGAATGTCTATTCTGGTGCGTTTATTTGCTTTATTCTATCACTCAAACTTCCCTATAAAACAAATATGAATGTACAAGCGTGAAAATAATTTTAAAAATGCCAGGATATTTCAATTATGTGTAAACGTTCCATATGCCAGCACTTTAAAAACGAGCAAAAATATACTTTGATTTCATGGTTGGAGGTTATATTCCAGCATCTGTCCCAAGAGTAATGGGCAAGCTTGGAAATCAGTGAGTGGCAGAATGTTTATTTCTATTTCTTAAATTGAAATTGGAAAATTTATATTTTAATAGATTTTCTACTTATTGCCAAATCAGCTTACTAAATAGAATTATTCTTGCTCGAATTTAAGATTAGGAGAACATTTTAAATGCAATAAGATTTGTCAAAATTATGAATCTTATTGACAGGTTAAAGTGATAAGATAATCTGAATTTCATTGTCGGAAATTGACTAAATATCGAAACCGAATTCTGACTCTCACTCGGAAAGATTACAATGGCACATTGACTAGTATTTCGTCTTTATTGAAAGAATTTGCAATTAAAACCCAAATTCCGATTTCTAGGCAGTTTTTCAACGATAAGACCAAATTGACAACTTCAATTGTTGATTTTGAGTTCCTCTTTGAGAATGTGACAATTGAGGTATGTGGACTAGGAATTGAGAATTCAACTTTATATTTCGCACACTAAACGAATTATCTACCAATTCATTCAGATTACGATTGATGTTAAATAAAGTCGAAAACACGAATTTTATGGTCCAATGGTAGTTATCCTTTTTAAATCGAGATTTCGGTTGTGATGTAAATACCAGTATCATTATAAACATAAGTTTGTCAGTATAAACTAAGTATTTCATAATGTAGAAAAGGAAATTCACCCAGAGGAACGGTTTAGTTTTTATTGGGAACTCTTCAGTTACAGTCCAGAATTTGCCGCGGACAGGGCTGGAACCTGGGCACGTCTGCTTCGAAATCTGTTGCTCACACTAACATATATGCCTGTTTTAGTTAAATCTAATTTGCAAATTTTAGATAAGCACAGAAAACACAGTTAATGACCCGTTGCAAAATAATTCTGCAACTGCTATATGCCCAAAGATTTGAAGTTTTTGATTTTCCACGATCATCATCTGTGTCCGACGACAAACTGACCAGGAGAATCAGAATTAAAAATGTGACTTACATCAATTTTGCTCACAAAAACTCTGTAAATATCTCGACTGGGGGCTACGCAGGTTATACTCGGAATAGTAATAACGTTTTTGAAAGGAATCGTCAAATTCAAATAATTTTATCGATTTGACAAAAATTAGTTACGGGATGATTCGAGGTGTATATAAATCAAGCTTGTGGGCCTGAGATGAATATCAAACAACGGATTTAAATATTTCTTGAAGGAGTTTCCGTGTTTCGCACCTGGATTAATTGAAATTACCTGATCTGCGTTTTGACTAACGCAGCTTTTATTGTTCCAGTAATTTTCTTTTATCAAGATATTTCGGCCCATCTTACCGTAGGCCTTCATCAGTTGCATCTCATTTGTTTCGTGAGATGCAACTGATGAAGGCCTACAGATGGGCCGAATATCTGATAATAGAAATACTGGAACAATAAAAGCTGCGTTAGTCAAAACGCAGATCAGGTAAACAGATTTAAATATTCTTAAAATTGTGCTTATCTACTGTCAGTCCAACGTACTGGAGCAAGTATTACATTTTTCATTCCTAATAACAAAATTTGTTAAAAAGGACGGGACATACAATTAAATTAATTGTAAAAGTTGACTAAAGAACTAGCAGTTATTAATCGGTTTATTGCATACGATAAACCTTACATTGTGTTAGTTTATATAAATTGGCAGGATTTACCAAATCGTTATTAATTTGATATCTGCAAACGAGATTGAAATCAGTTTGGCACATCTGTCAGTATGACTATCAACATAACGTAAAATTTTATTTTTATATATATAATATCTAGTAATTATATATATATATATATATATATATATATATTACGTATATTATATATATGTACATGCACAAATGAAGAAATCGGAGCTATTGCGTATAACCACTAACTGGACAGTAATCGTCATCAATTAATTTTTTCTATCACCTATTCATTTGATTGACTATTTAATAATAATTCTAAATGTGGTGTATTAGAGGTTAAATGACATAGATCACGACTTCATAAATAGAGACTTCCACCACAACTCAATAAAATAAACGCGTTAATGTTTTGACGACACATAAAGATTTATTGATGAATTTGTAGGTAAGTTGATTTTCAGGTCAAAAGTTCACATCTTTGCGATGTCACTCCGGAAGATTTTTGCTAAAATTTGTAATTTACACGTATCGGAAATATGAAGGGAAGTATTAAATCACACAGACTTTCATGAGAACGTGTTTGTCCTAATACGAAATCTATTTGAATTTAATGATTTATGAATAGAGGACGGGAGAATTTAAAAAAAATTAAATACCGCATAGAAAAGTTAGAGTCGACTTAATGAATTATTGTTTATTAATTGGAACCGAATTGTAAGTCAATTTTTTCTCCTGGTTATTAGCAGAGCAAGACAACAAAAAAGGAAGATAAACTTGTTGTTTGGGACATATACTTTAATGCTTCACAATTTTAAGATCAATTTAAACCATAGTCCTTAATTTAGTCATCAACAGAAGTGAATTCAACAGTTTTCGTGACTAACATTTGGGCTCAGTTCAGGAAACATCAAGTAGGATTAGATTTATCCATATAAACTCCAGGTACGATTGCCAATGTTTTCAGTTTAAATATTCAACCGGTTTTATCCTTGAAAACATTCTTCTTGATTATGAAGAACTTGTGTTATGTCTAATAGTGTGTCAAATTTTGAGTCACTCTATTGTGCTTTCAACAGCTCCAGACGTGTTCTCGTTCAATCAAACGTTCATTGATTGCAGGATTGGTGGTAATTATTCTTTAAAAAAGTTTGCGAAATTCAAATAAAGACCAATAACATTCGATTTCAGCAGTTGGACTGCTATCAGTCGAAATTACTGATGCGTCTCAATCGTTCACGGTCATCATCAGAACCGAACGTCAAACTGATGAACATGAATCAAACGGCAATGCACATTTATAAGGTATGGCGAATAAAATACGCGGCTCTAACTTGGAGTTTCCTCGCATAAATTGTGCCTAACTGCAGATTTCGATTACACAATTACTATGCAATCACAAACATAAACAATTTTCAAGTTACTTCCGACGCATATGGGCTAGGAAATTTACAAATCATTGATTATGTGGCTAATGCGCACGAATGCATTTTAAACTTTAATGATCACCATCAGAGTATAACAGCAAACTCACAATCGAGTATGGAACGGTAATACGTTTTTATTAGGTATGAAAAATTAGATACGCTCCCATTACCAATAATCTTATACAAGCTGAAATAAGTAAAGTATTTGGAATAACTGTTGACCCTCCTGCTTATAAGCTGATTTTTATATACCACATGTCCCTGGTTGAACCCTCGTTGGATATAAACTATGAGTTTCTAGAGAAGTACTAAGTAATGGTGTAAGAGATGCATTGATTTATAAACTTGGAATCTTTGGATTATGAGCCCATTCAAAAATGTTTAAATTTAGTTTTCAGTTGGCTCCGTCAGTCATAGCACTGGCATACACCATGGACATAGCCAAATTAATTGCATGACTTTCATACGCTAGCACAGTTTCACTTGATTCCGTGTATTACAAACTATGATTGGAACTGGTCAAGCAGCTGGGATTTTCCAAAAATTTAGTAGTATGGTTCTTTAAATCAAGTTTGCGAGTTTGAAGTAAGCACCAATCCCAAAGTGTTTAACTAGTCGTCCAACAACATAACAAAACTACCGTCAGTCGCAACCCACTGACGCGTTTCGACCTTCCATGATCATCATCAGAGTACGACGACAAACTGACTAGCGCGGATCAAACTACATTACAAATGTATAAATAGCAAAAATAGATATGCGGCTCTCACCTATAGTAGTCTTGCAAAAATTGTATGTGACTGAAAATGTCGACTGCACAATTTCTATGCAGTTTGCCGTCGTACTTTGATGATGACCATGGAAGGTCGAAAGGCGTCGATAGTCAGTTTGCCGTCGTACTCTGTATCAACAGCAAACGCGATCAACGAGAATGGAGCGGAAATAACCATTAACGATACGGTTTGTTGAGTAGCATAATTAATACGCGCCGGCCTTACTTCCCTTGTACGTTTCTGATTGTTGGTTTAAGCTTTAATTTTGGGTAAAATACCTGTATGCTACAATTAAAATTTGTATACGGTATCATTTTGACACATTTTCAATCAATTTATATTTCTTAATATAATTTAACAATAATTGGTTGCGCGGGTGGTGGTAACATTTCTTTAAATCAAGTTTGCGAGCTTGAAGTAAACACCAATCCCGTTGTATTTAACCAATGGTCGCGGCTGGCGGTAGTTTTTTTATGTTGTTTGACAACTGGTTAAATACAATGTGATTGATGTTTACTTCAAGCTCGCAAACTTGATTTAAAGAATTTCTATTTCTGTGTCCCAATATATAACGATTTATAAACCAATTATTAGAGCGGAGTACAATGGGACACCTATTTGACTTTAAGTGATTGGCTGGTTTTGTGTGTGCTGAATTATATGCATTATATCGTCGTCATTGTGATGAATGTCCTGGACGTTGAGCGGGTTTCGATGAAGGCACAAGGCCATACGATCTTTGCAATGACTGACGAGGACGGTGGTAGCATTTCGATGACAGGCGGAACCCTTCATTTTATGATTATGAATAGTTTCTGTTTGCCAAGAGAGATTGTAAACTATCAACTGCTGTCTCAATTGCTTCTCGACAATCTGATTACCTACCTGGCAAATCTGACATATTGACACTTCAAAGTTGAGACAATAACTTGTCACTAACACTTGGTGGTTATTGTTCAATTCAAGATTGAAAGCCCAAAATTATTGACTAAACTATAGATAAATAAATCTTTCAATGTTTATTGAAAATGCGCTATTAAATCAAATATGATCAATAGTAAATTGTCTCTTTAAACTATATTAATTTAAATCTATTAATAAGACAACTTTAATTAACAATGTACATACACAAACTATAATTTAAGTAGACCGTTAGACAAGGCTTTAAAAATAAATTAAAATTGCACGTGCCTCATTGTTCTGTTATTAACTACTGTTCCTTGATAATATTAGGATTCCAAATAAGTTAATTGTACACGAATGAAATTATAAATATGACCCTTTATAATAATGTTGATCTAAAATATAATATTTTTTGAAATGTTAGTCTACACATATTGATAATATTTGATCTTCGACAACGGGCGCCAATTGTGGAACTCTCGCTCTTCGTAAACGCAAAACAACCGATGATTTTCACAATTGCCCTCCGCAATAAAAATCCATAACCAGTCTCAAGATCAAGGATGTATTAAAATATCATCATTCAATTTCATAAGTACTGAAAAATAGGCGTTGAAAATATATAAGTCGAATTTACTCCCAATACACTTAAAAGTAACCAACCCGCCTCATGTCAATATTACTTAAAAGGAAAGATTGAATAATATAATCAAATTAGAAGTTGTTATAAATGATTGTTTCTCCCTACCAATGTAATCCAAATTTTATATAATTAGTTATGGAGTCGCTTAACTAAACAACGTCACATACAAAATAAGATGCAGAATATTGGTAACAATTAAGTTGCCGGCACATTTTATGTATACTTTGATTATGCATTGGTGTCATTTTATAAAATAATGTATATAATACTGAATCCGATGCTGTTTTACTTTTCTTTTTTTTATAATGATTTATTATCCGTTGATCCCAAGTTACTTCATTCGAAATAAATTCTCTTGTGGCATTTTTCCGGTTCCTACAGATGAACGACATGTGATCTCGAAACGCATGTGACAATGAAGTAATACTTGTTAATTATTCTGATTCGAGTATGTCTAAGATGTTTTATTACCGTCTGGACTTGTTCATATTTACTGTTTTCATGATTGCCGACTTTGATATATAAATAATTTAATTGAGTCAGGTGAATATAATAGAAAGAAATGTTAGTTTAAAGCTGAAAATATTTGATAATTATTGCAATTTAAATGATCAAATGGAAAAAGTCGTATTTACTAAACAAATTTTCTTCGTAATTATTGCCACAAACCGTATGTTTTCCGCGTTTATCCTTTTAGAATTAGGACAAACAAATGACTTTATTTAGTCAACTTCATTTTATTGAGAAATAGCGTCGATTTTAAATTGTCAAGCCTTTATAAATTACTGTATTTCCATTAGAGCATGGTGCAAATCCAACGGACTTAGTCCTATCCAAAATGACATATTTGGAAACATGACTTTCTGCAGGCCGGTATTTTAGTTTCTTTTTTCGGTGTATATCAACGTACCCAATGCACATCTCCAGTCAGTCTAATTATCATGATGATCATATTATTGATTATTTTTATTGTAGCGCTCCGGTAAAAGTGCCTTGCATCGTTACTAATAGGTCAAGAGAGAATCCGAAAGTTGTTCTGTTTGTGGACTTTACAGGGCCACGGTGAGATACCCTCGCAAATGCCGTGAGGGTTGGTGAGTCTTAGTAGATTATGGATGTCCAGTAGTCATTTTAGACACTGGCTCTTTGTGTCCTGTTCGAGGACTAGTGGCCCTTTGAGCACGTGTACGTGAAGAAGTAGAATTGACGAAGCAGGATTTGTTAATTGTTGTTTAAAGGCTTTGCTTAGTCTCGATGAAGGTCTGCGGCAACACCGAAATAGCTGACACACATAGAAAACCGACTAAAAATTATCGATTACGTATGACTGGGTGCGCAGCAACACGAAGATTGGCGTGATTTACGACTTGCCTTGTTAATGACACAGCGTGGTAAGCACAATTAGGTCAGCCAGCGTAGATAGTCAGTGCGACAGAGAAGGCGACAGCAATCGCAGGCAGTGAGCAGAACAGATTGCTTCGCGTGGTAATTGAATCGCGCTTATCTAGATGCCAAGTCGCAAGTAGTTGGTCTCCGGAAGCGCGCGTTCTCATTTGTCCATTGTATTTAATTTAAAATTTATTTATTCACAAGATGACGGCGAATTAATTTGAGCCGCTACATTATCATCTTCGGTTTAATTGAATATTGATACATCTATTGAGCTAAGCTTGTTGGAATAATTATTGAACAATTTCTAGGATAACAGTCGGCACTCTTAAACGTTGTTTGTTTAATCCATTGGCAATTTAAAGTCATATACATCATCCATTATCGATTTTACTGTCAAGTTTAATAGCTATTATTAATTGGACATTAGTTATGCTACTTTCTTCGCTCCTATATAATCATATCATATTTTAGATTGGAACATTATATTACATGTGCTTATTCATATTTACTGTGTCATTCTTGATATTAACTGTGCTCACACTACTTTGTTATATAAAATGGTTTAACTTCCACTGATAATTAATTAACTTCTATCATCAGCAATGAAACCTACATGTTTAGAATTTTTGGCACTTTATTGATTAATTGTCACTACGGCCGGCCCAATAAGCGGCTTGTATGCCAATTATTCACCAAATCGGACAAGAGCGACAGGGAAGTGAATATAACTTAATTAGGATGCACAAGGGAGACGACCAAATGCTAGACTATTAAGTTACAATTTATTATTTATTATATTTTTCTCTGAAATACCAGTTAAAATAGCAGATGCCCATTGACGCAACCTATCAATTCAAGGTCACTACTGATATATATATATATATATATATATATATATATACACTTTCTTTTGGAATGCAGCCCTAATAAAATTCATAGTACCCTTTCCATGTGCAAAAATAAAAAGAAATTTTATTAGATACAAGAACCGTTTCTTTCGCATTTTCTTTTCAAGTATCAACAATTGAACATGTCTTTATATATAAATTGAAAGGCAAAACAAAATAGAAATATGTAAACATAGAGAGAATACGATTTAACAATAATTGATTGCGCGGGTGGTTGTAACAATTCTTTAAATCAAGTTTGCAAGCTTGAAATAAACACCAATCTCATTGTATTTAACCAGTCGTCGAACAACATAGCAAAACTACCGACAGCCGCAACGCAATGACGCGTTTCGACTTTGCATGAACATCAACAATGTACGATAGAAAACTTACTATCGAGGATCAAACCGCATTGAGTATATATGGAAATCAAAGTTTGATATGCGGCTCTCACCTCTAGCAGTCTCGCATACATTGAACTTGACTGGAAATGTCGACTGCACAATTTCTATGCAGTCACGAACATTGGCTGTTTGTAGCTTTCGCCATATATATATATGTATATATATGTATATATATATATATATATATATATTATTTAACCAGTCGTCGAACAACACGGGATCAGTGTATATTTCAGGCCCGCAAACTTGGTTTAAAGAAACATGGAGAGAGTCTCAAATAAAGGAAAGTTGTTTCCCATATTTCACATTATCTCCACGTTTAATATTTTCTATCTTGTTTTGCCTTTCAATTTATATATAAAGAGATGTTCAATTGTTGATATTGACAAAGAAAATGCAGCTGAAACGGTTCTTATATCTGATAAAATTTCTTTTTATTTTTGCTAATGGAAAGGGTATAACAGTGGTACCAGGAGATTCGAGCAGCCTAACATACGAGATTTTCGAGATACGAGCCGGAGCTCGGGCAATATTTTCGTTCAATATACGAGCTCAAATCCGAGATATGAGCCGTGTTTCCGGAACATCCCGCTATTTGGCGCGCAGAGTCGAGCATCATCCGAGAGAATCTGTCGCACTCTCGCACGTGTTACCCGCTTGAATCGAAGTGTAACTTGTGTGCTGTACTCTTTTTTGCTTGATTTTTGCGCGATTACTGAACTTATTTGTGTGTTATCATGGGGTCGATGTAAATGAGTGCTAAGGAAAATGGTCACGGGAAGAAGAAGATGATGTCGATAGAAGAAGTAATAGAAAAACATGAGCGTGGCGTATTAGTGATTGAACTCGCAATGATCTATGACCATAGTACATCGACGAATTGTACGATATTGAAGCAGAAGGATGCCATCAAGAGAGATACACCAGAAATAGGAGCCACAATTCTTTCCCAATTAAGGACAATTATCCACAAGGAAATGGAGAAGCTTCTCGTGCGTGTGAAAAAGTAGGGGTTGGCAGGAGATACACTGACGGATACGGTAATATACGAGAAGGAACGGAGTATTTATGCTGACTTAGTGAAGAAAGGAGCATTATATTTTGTTATGTATTTGTTAATTATACATGCTTTTTTGTTATATAAAAACATATCTTTATTGATAATTTACAATAGATTGGGGATTTTTCATAAGTCCTGAACGGATTAAATCGAATTCAGTTATTTTAAATGGGAGAAATTCGTTTGAGATACGAGCCGATTGACATACGAACTCGGTTTTGGAACGAATTAAACTCGTAACTCGAGGTACCACTATATATATAGTTATATATATATATATATATATATATATATATATATATATACGGTCACTATAAATGGAATATTTCAGAAGATATTAAACACAATTTATCGGATAAACTAGAGTTGCCATTCTTAACCAATCAATATATTCATATTTACGTTGATAGTGATTTCAACCTGGAAGAGTTTTGTCCACAGTCACGCAGCTTATCCTCTACGCCACCGGAGACGCGGTTCATAAGCTATTTTTGTTCGTAAAATAATTTATGTTTTTGGTCATTCTTTCCAAAATCGGTAGTCCTTTTGTACTTTAGTTATTACAGGCCAGCCCTGATCTGTCATTTTACGACAGATATCACTCCACTTTGCGAATGTACATCGATTTATAATGTGAAACTGGGCTTTGATTACATATATTTTAGGTTTTGACAGAACATTGAACGACAATGCAAATGCAATTCTTCTACTAGAACGGTTTTGGCAATATGTATTTACAACGATAGCGGGTTTGATTAGCAAATAGATTTAGAGCGGATAAATATACACACAAATTAATGCAGTCAACGACTTTAATTTAACTTGAATCAAAAGGTAAGCTAATTTTGACCACGTTTTTCAATTACATTTTTGTTTCCTGTGGAATTGTTAGTCTGATAGTTCTAAATTGAAATACTGGGTAAAGAGTTAATGACGTGAGTGCCACCCATCCTGATTCACCGAGAACGAATTTTGTAAGCACGTTCGATTGATTCGCGAACTTCAGCTAGAAAGTAACGTCACAAGGCCGGTTCCTAATTCAGCCTTGGTTTCCACTATTAGGTTTGCCTCTGAAGAACGTAACCGATGTAAAGTTTTGGTTCCGTCAACAGAGTCTTTAATAATTTAAATGCTTGACAAGCTTTATAACGAATATTTGGAATTACATATTTAACTCTTAAGCGCCGCAGTAATGGAACTGGAAAATTGTTTTTACGTGGCAAAATTGCAAATGAATAAACTTCTACAGTAATAAAGGTGGAACAAAAACAATACGTAGTAGGCTAAATTATATCCATTTGTTGACAAACGTGTAATGTTCTGGGAGCAATTTGTCGTGATAATTCAACAGAAAAATACACCTGAATATCGTCATGACAACAAAACGAACATACGTGCATTCATTGTGGCTGCAATTAACAAGAAAACAAACAAGCACACACACACAGTCGAGACTGGACGCATACGACACCTTTCGGTTGTAAAATAAAAGTAGGTCAATCTTCGCAGACGAAAGATGAAAAGAATGGAAAAAAACTCATTTGTCTATTCATCCTCAATTTCAAAGTCAGTCAGGGCCTGCTTAAATTTATACATTCCTACACACACACTTATAATCCCATACACACTCATAGGCGAAGAAAACAAACACATGTACAACTCACAAATCCATATGTTGATGCCAAATTCCATTGTTAATAGTGTTGTAACTGCAAATTAAACCAAAGTGCGTTTTCCATAATTATATAACTTATTCATTGTGCATTTTATACATTTGTAAATGGTAAAGATGAATTGATGTTTATAGCAGACTCATTAAATGAGGCATTTAGGTGTGATCATTAAAATGTGATTAGGCGAAGCGTTATTGGAAAAACAGGCCACACTTGAAAAACTATAAGCTAATAAAGGAAGAGGATTATGAATTACGTGAATGCCTGAATATGTTACCTGTGGAAAATTCATTCAAATGGTGCTTCATTTATTCACTTATTTGCAGAATTATTTATGAACTTATCAATCGAGCTTTAAACTATTTCATGCAATCTTTCTTCTATTCCTCTGTTCATTTAACGATTGAAAAAGAATACATAAATTCAGTAGGGTAAATAAACAATGACTAAAAAATCTGCTCTGTCAATATTTTTGCTGAAAATAAAATGAACAGCTTCGTGTATTAACCAGTTATTCGATAAACAAGCATAAAATTATATAAATCGTCAGGCAAACGAATAAATCCAACGTCCTTTAAATTTAGTTTGTGAGCTTCACATAACCAGAAACCATATTGTATCTGATAAGTCGCTAAATATAGAAAGCTACAGTCAGTCGCTCAAACTGACGCAATTCGTCCGTGCAAACTGTCCCACGAGGATCAAACCGCAATGCATACATAAGGAATAAAAAATTAGGTGCACAACTCACACAACTAGGAATCTCGCACACATTTTAATTATTTAAATCAAGATAGTGAGTTCAATATAAATACAAATCCTATTGCATTTGACCAATCGCGCAATCAATGATTGTTTAATTGTGGATATACTTTTTAAATCAATTTACATTGGTTGCACGAGTGGTGATAACAATTATTAAAATCAAGGTTGCGATCTTGATATAAACACCTGTCCCTATACTATTGTCAGTGTAAGTCAAGCATTGTATAATGTAGAAAAGGCAACTCATCCGGTAGACAGGTTTCATCCTTGTTTAGAACTTATCAAGTACTCTCTAGAATTTTCCGCGGACAGGGCTCGGACCTGCTTTGGAATCTGTTGCTCCAACCCCGGAGACACCCAGCCGCAAACTACACAAAATTTTCAGTTATATACTGACTAATGTTTCATGGTTAGCCTTTCTTTATGTGGAGCATCTTTGGTATTCCTTAAGAATGGAAGTACCAACTACCCATTAACAAAATGTCATTATAGAAACATAATCTGACTGAAAATCTTGTGTATTGTGCAATTGTCTAGGCATGACCATTCAAAATGTAAAACAAACTGAATAAATGCTTACGCCAATCATTTCATTATAATTATGTATTAGTGTTGCGAACCTAGTAGCATCTCAATAATATTCCTTACCTTCGTTTTTCTTCCTATTGATGCTATTTGATAACCAAAACGAAAAAAACATTTCAATGCATTTATTACTGACACTTGTATTGTAAACGCCCCGGCTTCAAGTAAATGCCGTACGACGTTACAAACTCGGTTAAGGTGCTCTGAATAGAGATTAGTTACTGATATGGGGGCCCTTAAGAGGGCCTGGTAATGCGTTCTCTTGAAGTCTTCAGAGTTTGAAGATGTCCTAGAGCATTAGGTGGACTCTGGTTGAGTTGTCCCTCCCGTGGTTGAGCTGCAATCACGATGTGGATAGTGTCCTGCAGGTTCTGCACTTAATTGGCTCGTCTCTCCGGTATACCACAACAAGATGAGTCACGGATGTAGTTAGTTGTTGGTGTAACTATCAAATCACCAGCGTAGGTATTGACAGCCGACAGAACGCACACGCGTGAAGCAGGTAGAATGCAAATGCCACAACTGACTTGCATGGTAAATTACTGTGCTTAAATAGCATGTAATATGTCTACTTGCACACTATTGGTTAAACGGCAATTGTGCTTTTTTCTCATTGGTGCAACGTAAATAAATTTGAATTTAATTTACGCAATATGTCGGCGATTGATTTGTGTCGTTACAACACTTTCGTCTCTGAAAAAAGGAAAAAAAATTCCTCTCTGCGAGGCTAGATAAGAAATGCATGACAGAGTTCGAATCAAGTTAAGCAAAAATATGATGAACCATAAGTGCTGGGCTTAAATATGCTTGTTGGTTACTTCAACAATGATATGATGCAAGGTAACCACTAGGAATTGCTACACAAATTGTTAGCTCTAGTGGACGGTCATAGCACGTGAGGCAAAATAGAGCAGTGTAAGTTTTTGGAGCCACAGCGTGAAGATTTCGAGGTAAATCGCCTCTGAATTTGCCAGGTTTAAGTTAAAACCTAAGCAGGTTGGATCGTTGTCAATGTGTTTGTATAGACCAAAGGAGCTAGAGTGCTCGACGTTGTGGTCATGACATTTGTAGAGTGGTCTTTGTGCAATTGGTGAAGTTGAGATATGCATTGAAAGTGGCCTGTACCATGATATGAAGCTGATCACTACTTAGTGTTGCTACACAAAAGCGTTAGCTCTAAGTAGCTGGTCATACGAAAATAGGCAGTGTAATGTCATGTGTGAGAAATACATTATAATGTAAAATATATATACATTAAAATCAAAGGTAACTGCATAAAAATATGTACACGAACATTGCCTCAGAGATGGCATAATACCAAAGAACTATTCAAAATGCTACACAATTGTTAGCTAAGAACAGCTGGTTATGCCACGTGAGACAAATACGAAAAATAACGAAAGGTTAAAAAATTTTGATAGTTAATGTTAATGTTTTAAAAAAATCAATTACGCGTTATACAAATCAGGATAATGAGATTGTGAGCAGACGGAGCCTGAGACGTGTGTAGAAGGTTGAACGCTCTCAGGATCAGGTGGTTCGATAAGCGGTTTTAACCTGTCTATGCTTACTGATGTCGGTGTAGGGCCTTGCATAATGATGAAGTATTTTGGCTGTCTCAGTAAAATCGGGTAAGGACCGCGATACTTGGGTTGTAGTGGTGCAACAGCATTATTGTTGCGAACGAGTACTCTCTTGCAGCTGTGGAGCTGTGGGTGAACGAAGATTGGACGAGGCGTGTGTCTTGGCTGCTGTTCGGACATGTTACCGAAATGAAGTCGAAGGCGGGTAGCTTCGTTTTGTGGGTCATCTTGTGCCGGTAGTAGACATGGGAGCTGACTAGGCAGGCGTAGATCCATGCCATACAAGAGTTGTGACGCAGACGTTTTAATGGATTCACGAGTACGGGAACGCATGGCCAACAGAACTAAAGGTAGTGCAGCGACCCAGTTGCCATTAATGGACGAGGATGCTAAAGCTGCTTTGAGTTCCCTATGCATTCTCTACCATGCCATTAGCTTGGGGATGGTAGGCAGTCGTCTGGCGTAAGATGCATCCCATGTACCGCAAGGTGGTTTTGAAACGATCAGATGAGAAGCAAGTGCCTCTGTCAGTGATGATCTCATTGGGAACACCATAATGGGATATCCATGCAGAGATAAAACCGTTAGTTACTTCGTCTGTAGAAATGTTGCCAAGAGATAATGCTGAAGGCCATCGTGTAAATCTTTTAATCATGGTTAGAAAGTAATTGAAACCTTAAACCTTTGTCAGATGAACTATGTCGATGTTGACGATGGCTAGGCGAGAAGTAGTTCGAAAATGTTGCAACTTAGAACGAGTGTGTCGTGTGATCTTGTTCTTCTGACAAATTGCACTTTCTGAGAACCATCGTTTAACATTCTGCCTAAGTCTGTGACCCCAGAAACGATCTGTAAGAAGTCGGACAGACGCTTGGCTTCCTGAGTGAGAAATTGAGAGAATTGAATCGAAAACTTTTCTCTGAAGGCTGGTCAGCAGAACTGGCTTGTTGGGCTACGTACCCGTGAAGTAAACAATTGGTAAGCCTTCCCACAGACGGCATATGAACTTGGTTGGGTGACGGGCTATTGATCTTTGAATGTGAATGTCACCGCGTTGTTCAGTTCGCAGGAGAGTTGGCGTTGGTGCAGGTTCACTGAGTGCCACGGAGTTGACAGTGAATGGTGACAGCGAAGGTGGTTGTAGAGAGACGTCTGGCCTAGACAGGGCATCTGCAATGAAGTTCTGTTTGCCCTTGACGTGAAAGACGTCAAATTGCCATTCGCTTAGACGAGAAAGCTGTCTTTCCACTCTGGCAGGGTACTTGGCGATAGATGAAGTTACGTTTCGAAGTGCGCTAACTAGTGGTGCATGATCTGTGAAAACAACAAATCTGCTACTGCCAATGATGCTGATAAAATAGCGCACTGCGTCGTGGATGGCGAGAAGTTCTCGGCCGAAAGTGTTGTACCTCGTTTCTACTGGTTGGAGAGTACGCGAGTAGAAACTGATAGGCTTCCGAACTCCGTCGATCTGTTGTTCCAAAGTGGCTCCGATAGCGAATTCAGAAGCATCTGTCGTGAGTAGAAATGGCTTTTCGAAATCTGGATGCGTTAGCATTGTGGCATTTGCTAACGAGTTGATGGCAAGTCGAAGTAATTTCTCGTCTTCGGATGACCAAGCAATGGTGGAATTCTTGCTAAGTCCTTTTCGGTTCCGCAAGTGCCTGCACAAAGGATAAAGTTGTTTTGAAAGGCATGGAAGGAACTTGCGATAATAGTTTAGTACTCCCAGGATTTTCTGCAAATCGCTCAAAGTCCTTGGTGACTTGATATTCTTAATTGAATTCGTCTTTGACGGCAACGGTTGAATACCTTGGGCCGTGATACGATGCCCTAAGAAGTCGACGGATGAAGTTGCAATCTGCGTCTTGTCACAGTTGATCTTGAGTCCGTGGTTGGATAAGCGTGAGAGGGCATTTCGTAGATGTTTCGCATGAGATTCTAGATCTGGACTGAATACCATAATGTCATCGAGATATGACATACAATAAGCAGAGTCGTCGCGAAGTATGTTGTCTATGAATCTTTGAAATATCTGAGTAGCACACTTAAGTCCAAAAGGCATGTAAAGATATTCAAAAAGGCCAAATGGAGTGATGACTGCAGTTTTCTCGATATCCACAGGTACTACCGGTATGTGATGGTACGCTTGTCTGAGGTCAATCACTGAGAAGAAATTGCTGCCGTTGAGTTTTACAAATAAAGTGTTGATATTTGGAATAGGATATGCATCAGATTTTGTCACTGAATTTAGCTTACGGTAGTCTCCACAGACTCTGTACGATCCGTTTGATTTTGAGACTAAGTGCAGTGGTGACGCCCATGAACTTTTCGATGGTCTGATGATTCCCTCTTCCAAAAGCCTTGGGAATTCTTCTTGGGCAGCTTTCAGCTTAGCAGGAGCCAGTGGTCGCTTCTTGAGTGCAATAGGTTGTCCTTCTGTGACAATATGATGCATCCTGTTGGAGACTCGTAGCTCTGACTTGTTAAGATCGAAAAGCGATTTGTATTTTCGAAGAGCTGCTGTTGCGAGAAGAACGCCTAGCGACATCTCGGCCATTGAATCACCTTTGAGAACTGAGACTGCCGCACCTGTTTCTACGATAAACTCTTCGCCAGTTTTGAAATCAAGAAGGTGCAGAAGTTCGTTGGGCTGTTTGGCCGGATCATGCAAACAAGTAGGCTGGTGATTGCGACCGGCATTGTCTGTTTGGTTCTCTATGTGAAAAATTCAGCGTGGACGAAAAGAGTCGACAGGGATGTCGGATTGTAGTTGGCTTCTTCTTCCCTGTAGCGCCGTTGATACCGTTGATGTGCAGAAAGTACGGTCTTCTACTTCCTGCGCCAGACGTTTCCCGATACTGATGCACCCTTGTGCCTGCGGTCTGTTGTCCTTTCCGTCAGCTGTGGAAATTGGCATTCATTCGGAAATTCTTCGGAACGACAAAGACAAACTTAGCAAGCATAAAAAACTTCTAGTGGTTATAACACCAGTTCTTTGGAGCATATTTATTAAAGGATTGCGGAGATCTCGATCGCCGCCTACTATTATAATTTGACTTGGAAACAAATTTTGGTCGAGCATTCACTTGATTTATCTCAGATTTGGTAATGGCCAATCCTTCTAGAACTTTGGCCATGTTCGCCACTGTTCTCTCTAAGGAGGAGATTCTATCATCTTGCGGGGGTGAAGAAAAGGATGATGGATTCACTTTGGGTTCCAAAACCCTATATTCTAACTCACATCTCAGATAAGTCATCTATAGAGAGAGTGTTGGGGAGCTGTCTGGCAAAGAGTTTTAATGTTTGGGGAAGATTGTTAATAAAAACAACCTTAGCCTCATGTTCAGAAATGTTGGTTTTATACCAACGTTTCCGTAATTCCCTCAGTATTTCGATGGGGCCAAGATTTGGCATATCTAACTGCGCATATTTGTTTTTTATCTGCTCAGTTTCCATGGGTCCAAGCAAGGATTCTACCTCGTTTTGTAGGCCCAAAATGGGATTAGGTAGCTTCCTAATGGCCTCAAGCTTAGGATAAATCCGTCACTGCAATTCAGAAGGTAGTTTAGCAAAAACCTTTGACAGTTTTTGATGACTGTCATAATCAGGAAACGGGGACAAAGCGGAGTCTACGCGCATAAAGAATAGCTCACTATCTCCATCCCAAACAGGAACATCAATATCTAAAATTGGACCTGACATTTTACCAATCTTACGGGATCTTAAAAGCATAAATTTATGAACAGAAGCCCCGTCGGCCTTTGATGCCAATGTATTATTATTTTCCACAGTTGAATGAGCGCAGAACAGTACGTACGGTGCCGTTTTGTACGTAGGAAAGATGAACAGAGGCTCCGTTTATTATTATTATACCCCCCAAAAAAATCACAAATCCACGAATATATATACCCAACAGAATTCCAGAAAACCACGATCACGATAGAGAAAAACGCAAATGTTAATCGATTTTATCCCAAATAGATGAAAAAGGAAGTCAATTTTATTTATACCAAAAAAATCAGAACAATAATCAATATCCTGGCGCGGTCGCCAATTTTGTAAACGCCGTACGACGTTACAAACTCGGTTAAGGTGCTCTGAATAGAGATTAGTTACTGATATGGGGGCCCTTAAGAGGGCCTGGTAATGCGTTCTCTTGAAGTCTTCAGAGTTTGAAGATGTCCTAGAGCCTTGGGTGGACTCTGGTTGAGTTTTCGCTCCCGTGGTTGAGCTGTAATCAGGATTTTGGATAGCGTCCTGCAGGTTCTGCACTTAATTGGCTCGTCTCTCCGGTATACCGCAACAAGATGAGTCACGGATGTAGTTAGTTGTTGGTGAAACTATCAAATCACCAGCGTAGGTATTGACAGCCGACAGAACGCACACGCGTGAAGCAAGTAGAATGCAAATGCCTCAACTGACTTGCATGGTAAATTACCGTGCTTAAATAGCATGCAATATGTCTACTTGCACACTATTGGTTAAACGTGGTTAAACGGCAATTTCGCTTTTTTCTCATTGGTGCAAAGTAAATAAATTTGAATTTAATTTACGCAATATGTCGGCGATTGATTTGTGTCGTTACAGTATTAACCTTGATAACATGTTTAGGCTCACTAACATGTCATTTACACTCAGTTGCCGTTTTTAAATAATAGGAATTCATTAATGAGTGATTGGGTAACAAGAAAAACATTCTTGTTCTTCAAGTACTATAATCAAGGTTGCGATCTTGATATAAAAACGCGACCCATTAATTAGATATATTTTTCAGCATAAACTAAAAATTGTATAGCGTAGAAAAGGCAATTGATATAGCAGATCGTTTTCGTCATCAGTACCGGCCAGAATTTGCTGCGGACAGTGCTCGAACCTCGTCATGTCTGCTACGGAATCTAATGTTCTAACCACTACGCCGCACTGAGCATCTGATTCTGAAGCAGACGTGTTCAGTTTCGAGCCCTATCCGCGGCAAACTCTAGGCAGTACGTGATGAACTCCCAATAGGAACGAAACCGGTCTACTGGATGAATTGCCTTTTCTACACTATACAATTCTTAGTTTATACTGAAAAATATATCTAATTAATGGGTCGGGTTATTATATCAAGGTCAGAAACTTGATTATATTAATTGTTATCATCGCCTGTGCACCCACTGTTCGTTTAGTTATATAAATGTTCATTTTCAAAACCACTTCCCCATGTAACGTAGCGTCTATTCTATAATGACAGAATGTGAATGGTTAGTTGGAATTTTGGTTCTAAATGGATGCCATATGAGCTCCAGCTAAAAAGAAAAAGAAACTAACCGCGTTAAATTAGTTAGTCTATGACTAAAAATTGTGTGTAGTACACGGCAGGTTGGCTTAGTGGTAAGAGCACCAAATTAAGAGGCTGACGTGCCCAGGTTCGAGCACTGTCACCCGCAAATTCTGACCAGTAAAGGATGAGTTACCAATAAGAACGAAACCGGTCTATTTGATGAATTGCCTTTTCTACTCTATTCAATTCTTAGTCTATCCTGAAAAATGTATGTACTTAATGAGTCTGGTGTTTATATCAATTTCTCTCAACCTTGCTTGTAGTAATTGTTATCACCGCTCGCGCAACCAATGATCGTTTAATTAAATAAAAAATTAGTTTTGAAATTTAAACCACAGTTATAATATAATATCGTAATAAATTCTGGAGTATACTTCGTTCAAATCCTTTCGTGCATTTTAATATTTAGATGGAACTCGTTTTTCGTTTTTGTTTTTTTCTGTCCTGTCATGCGTCTTCTCCATCTAGTTACGATAGACAGGCATCTTAGTTTTGCCACACATCGTGAACAATTGCTTGTGTTTTTATGACTAGAGTGTGCATTATTCAGAACGAGTTTATCTATAATTGACTTGTAGCATACTCTTGACTTGTTACATAGTTTAAAATGTGGAAACCATTGAGCTTCATTCGGACACAAAGTTTTTAAAAAAATGAAGGTCAGGCGAGAAAAGTAATAATAATACATGACTAAGGTATGATCATTGTAAGGAAATGTGTCTAACTTTAGGATTAGATCGTACCTCATTTCCGGAAGAAAGGAAAATATCCGCACCCAGGCTAAACGAAGACAGACTCGATGCATACTTGTAGATGGGGATCAATCGGATCTTTGCGAAGCTGATAGTACAAAGCGAGAACTCGTGAATGAAAATCGCGGATAACGATGTTATGAAGCTCGCTCAACGCAAACATTCAAAGAATATAGCTTAAAAACTGTCAAAAGTTAATGAGGATGGAAATTTGAAAGACAGCACTGTAAGCAACTGATTGACGAGTGACATACTTATTAAGCCATATATAAAATAATTTTAATACAATATTCTCAGACATTACCTGATCTGCGTTTTGACTAACGCAGCTTTAATTGTTCCAGTAAATTGCTTTTTTCATAATATTTCGATCTACCTTACCGTAGATCTTCATCAGATGCATTTCACGAAACAAATGAAGCAAATTTGCTTCATTTGTTTCGTGAAATGCATCTGATGTCCACGGTAGGTAGATCGAAATATTACGAAAAGCAATTTACTGGAACAATGAAGCTGCGTTAGTCAAAACGCAGATCAGGTAATTTCAATTAATCCAGGTGCGCAAAAACACAGTTCCATTCTCAGATATTGTTTGAGCTAGTCTCCAATTTATACTCATTCAATTTTCGTTTCATGCGTTCTAGGTGCAAAATAGCGACATTCCAAACTCTCGTTTATTCAAAGTATTTTCTTTTGAAGTAATGTCGGTAGATTCCCTAATTAATCTGGTCGAGCAGTTCTGACTGCGTATAGCTATGCGTCTAAAAGTATCACAATTAATTTCGTACCCAGTTTAACAGAATGACGTGTGAGTTCGGATGTGGTATAATGTCTACAATTGCATATAATTCTGCTTCCTCCTATTCTTAGCTTGATTGGGTGCATGGCTTCACCTACATATACGAGGTTAATTTTTGCATGGGATTTCATATAATCCATATGTATTAAAGTCTTGAATCCATTGTTCTCGAGTCGGAAGTTTACTGCCCATGGACAGAAACTGTCTTAATATGGCTCTAATAGTGTCCTTAAAAGATATTCATTTGGCTTTTATTATTAGTTTTGAGTGCGGTAATACGATAACGCTACGATCCTCCTTCCATCTATCAAATTTTATGTACAGCGATTTAGGGTTCAGTGTCTATTAAATTAGGACGGTTACCAGTAGTACAGAATACTTCTTGCGAACTGTCTAATTCTATTTTAAAACGGTTAATTAAGTTAATTTTATTGTCAATGGTTTCAGGATGCCCATTTTTATTCGGTGCGGATGATTTGGCTAAAAATTTCGAAGGACCCAGAGCGAGTATCCTGTGTTTTTATATCTCTTTCGCATTTTATACCATTTAAAATTAATTTTGCATGTAACACAGGGAATCAACCAGATGATACAGTTTCAGTCGTACATTTGAATTCGTTACTTTGGCTAGTAAAGTTTAAGAAATTTGCCATATTTGCATCACCATGATTCCAAATCTCACATAAATCACCCAAGTATCTTAGATAAAATAAGGAGTCATGGCTGAATTATCTAACAGATTTTCATCTACTTATTCCAAGATCCTGAAATTTTTGTCCCGTAGGACACATCTAATTTGTTCTGAAAATTAAATCCAAAATACAATTGACAATAATGCATCAAATCGTAACTTTACAGGAAAACTTTAAAAATAATTCATATTTTCAGGTATCGGTATATTTTTGTACATGCAGACGAGATCTAAGTACGGATATGTATCAAATTCATCTGGAAAAAAAATTAACCGACAATTTTAACCAAGTGTTTAAAATTATTCATTGTATGATTTACGAAAAAAGAGCATTGTACGGAGAAACTTGGTAATTGAACGTATTGTACAGTACTGTACATTAACAATAATTCGTAATAATATACCATGTTTAAGCATTTAAAACAACATGCACTCTGGGTAAAAGCGTTTCTTTGCATAGCCGCGTTATCATGTACCGGCTACAATTCCTCAATTATGATCATACATTTAGTAATAATTTTACTCGTTATTCCAACCTATCAATTATGCCTTTTGCGATTTTAAGTAATATATATATATATATATATATATATATATATATATATATATATTCATAATGATCTACCATGTGCAATAACAAAAATAAATTTTATCAGACATAAGAGCCGTTTCTTTCTTATATTCTTCTCAAGTATATGATAAAATTTCTTTTTCTTTTTGCGCATGGAAATGGTCCTATGAATTTTATTAAGGCTCACATTCAAAAGGCAAATATATATACATATATACATGTAATATATTATTATTAAAGTGTTTCAACATCTCATTAGCATAATTTAACTGACACCTCAGAAACGTAGCTAGTTTTTTATCCGCCTGCAAAGATATAACTTTGAGTTTCATTATTTTACTTACATTTTTTTAAAAGAATGCTAAAATTGCGAAACTTTATTCATCATAATGTCCCGATCTGTGCTGGGACTAACACAGGCTGAGTTACTGTAATTTAAATACTGTTTGGTGCGGAGAACTAATATATATGCAAGTATGTATTAGGTGTTGCGAACCTAGTAACAAATTAGTTTAGTTGTGACAAGAAGGATAAACCAAAGGCAGCATGAACGGAAAGTATAATCTCATGCACATTCGTTTCGTGCTTACTGGCGACTCATCAGTAGGAGCCGGTATTACGCCCTTTAACCACTATATATTTGGTAGAAGAATGTGGAATAATAGGACGGTACAATCTCCTAGACGAATGTGTAAACCTGTAATAGTGAAGCTAACATAATCTAAAGTCAACGACAATACGACTTCAATGCTAACTCACACTATATAATATATATACCGAGTCTGTAAAGGATACTAACACTATGGCTATTCTGTTAGTAACTGATACCTTTTTTGTGTTAGTATCCTTTACATACTCGGTATATATATTATATAGTGTGAGTTAGCATTGAAGTCGCATTGTCGTTGACTTTAGATTATGTTAGCTTCACTATTACAGGTTTACACATTCGTCTAGGAGATTGTACCGTCCTATTATTCTACATTCTTCTACCAAATATATAGTGGTTAAAGGGCGTAATACCGGCTCCTACTGATGAGTCGCCAGTAAGCACGAAACGAATGTGCATGAGATTATACTTTCCGTTCATGCTGCCTTTGGTTTATCCTTCTGGTCACAACTGAACTAATTTGTTACTAGGTTCGCAAAACCTAATACAAACTTGCATATATATTAGCTCTTCGCAACAAACAGTATTTAACTGTAATATATTGAATTGAATGATGTCATGCTTACCGCGAAATGTGATAACTGATATCGATGAAGGCCAGACTGTATGGTTTAACTGGAGTAACAGTTGTTCGGAAATTGTTGTCATTCTCAATTTGGGTGAACTTTAGCATAAATTTATATCCATCAGGTTGGTATCATGTACCGACTCGGAAACCATAGTGTTAGTATCCGGTACTCATCGATTTCAAAAAAGGTATCAGTTACTAACACAATAGCCATAGTGTTAGTATCCTTTACAGACTCGGTATATATATTATATAGTGTGAATTAGCATTGAAGTCGCATTGTCGTTGAATTTAGATGATGTTAGCTTCACTATTACAGGTTTACACATTCGTCTAGGAGATTGTACCGTCCGATTATTCCACATTCTTCTACCAAATATATAGTGGTTAAAGGGCGTAATACCGGCTCCTACTGATGAGTCGCCAGTAAGCACGAAACGAATGTGCATGAGATTATACTTTCCGTTCATGCTGCCTTTGGTTTATCCTTCTGGTCACAACTGAACTAATTTGTTACTAGGTTCGCAAAAACCTAATACATACTTGCATATATATTAGTTCTTCGCAACAAACAGTATTTAACTGTAATACATTGAATTGAATGATGTCATGCTTACCGCGAAATGTGATAACTGATATCGATGAAGGCCAGAGTGTATGGTTTAACTGGAGTAACAGGTGTTCGGAAATTGTTGTAATTCTCAATTTGGGTGAACTTTAGCATAAATTTATATCCATCAGGTTGGTATCATGTACCGACTCGGAAACCATAGTGTTAGTATCCGGTACTCATCGATTTCAAAAAAGGTATCAGTTACTAACACAATAGCCATAGTGTTAGTATCCTTTACAGACTCGGTATATATATTATATAGTGTGAGTTAGCATTGAAGTCGCATTGTCGTTGACTTTAGATGATGTTAGCTTCACTATTACAGGTTTACACATTCGTCTAGGAGATTGTACCGTCCTATTATTCCACATTCTTCTACCAAATATATAGTGGTTAAAGGGCGTAATACCGGCTCCTACTGATGAGTCGCCAGTAAGCACGAAACGAATGTGCATGAGATTATACTTTCCGTTCATGCTGCCTTTGGTTTATCCTTCTGGTCACAACTGAACTAATTCCTGTAATTTAGTTTGTTGGATATATTTCGGATGCCACTGGTTGGTTAAAATAAGTATGCTGAATTATATGTACATTTTGACGTGTTAACGACCGCGGAAATGATTTAATTTATCCGTGATCTCAAAATCTATTATTTCAAGTTCAAATCAAATTTAACAATTAAAGAAATTACAATGAAAACTGAGCATATTTGTCAGTATAGTCTAAAAGTTGCATCATTAGATCGGTTCCGTCCTTGTCAAATACTGTCCATAATTTTGCCGCGGACAAAGATAGAAGCTGGGCTCAATCAGTTCTGGGTGAAGTATTCGAATCTGTAAAGTACTTGATGGGTTCATAATAAGGTAGGAATAAGTCTAATAGAAAAATTTCATTTCCTACCTTATGCAATGCTTAGTTTATATTGATAAATATAGATATAATGCGATTCGTATTTACATCAAGCTCGCAAACTTTATTTATGTAACTGTTATTACCACTCGCACATTCAATGATTGTTTACTTGTATAAACTTTTAATTCAATACCATTTCTCCAGATGGGATGTTGCCTTGACCCTAATGAAAGATTGATGGTGTTAAAAGTGTTTCCACCTATGCTCCACATGATGCTGAGGCTAACTAAAAACGTATATTAATGCATATCTGAAAATGTTGTGTTTTATGCGGTAGAGTGGCCAAATTGATAGAATCCCAGACTCCGAGACAAGTGTGCTCCGGTTTCATACCTGTCTGTAGCAAAACATTTAGGCAGTAATTGCCGAGTTCCCAATAATATTGAATCTCCTTGGATTTGCTTTCGCGGTTCTCGATTTGCGCAATGATCCGAATGATCCCCATTTCCAAGTAGGCATTGCGTTTGTCTACTTATTGGCTGGGTGCGAATTCGTCCCATTCTTCCAAAGGCTGCACCATCGTTCATACTAACCACTGGAAATGAAGGACGATCTAATCACGGAGAATCAACAATTGGAGCTCGCACTGCGCAAGCATTCAAACGATGTCTGTCAGTTGCCACACATATGAATCAGTACAAAATGAAGAAGATGAAGATTATTAGACAAGTGGAAATACCTCGTTCCTTAATATATATTTCAAATTTAATTTTATAACGAAATGTTTTAGGTTTAAAATTTTATTCGTGTTGGATAAAGCAGGAAATATTCCTAAGCACGAGCTTTGTTTATGGTTAATACACATATCGACTAATAAAAAAAGTAAACGTAAATTTGATCTGATTAGAGATAAGAAGAAAATAAGATCAATATTACTCGCGAAATTGCATATGTTGGACTTGAAATACTTTGGGGAGTTTACAGAAAATACGAGGGATAATGAAATTAAAAAAAAGCTAATCAAGGACACGAGAATAAACTAGCTAACCTGTGAATTCATTGACCTTTGAGGAGTGAGCAAATTGATACTCTCATGTCTAAAAGTTTGGTTAATTTATCGTTAATGTATTTTAAGTATAAGCACAAACAAATTATTGGACTTAACACTGCAATACCTATCGAATACGTACCTAAGAATGAGATAATTACAGAAACAGTAAAGACTGCCCAATTCTGCCTAGATAAAGATTAAACTAGTTATGAATTGGATGTGGCCAAAGTGATGTTCGAGCATAAAGAGGAGAGCTGCAACCTAATTATGAATTGAAATGCTTAAGAGCGGAATTATTATGCAACAAAGTAATATGCCTTAAGGAGGGTAAAGGTGGCGCAACAATATAAATGAACCAGTCAGATTATAAGATTAAATTGTATGAGCAATTAAATAATATCGATGTTTATAATAAAACAAATATGACCCAACAAATAAGTTGAAAGGAGAGGTTAAGATTATAATCAATAGAATGGATGACTCGGATGAATTAGATTCAGAACTTCAGGATTCGTTAATACAAAGTGATACAGTCCCTCCGAAAGTTTATTAAGCCTGTCAACGAAGATTAAATCGTTCTTCATTTACAGTGGTTAGTCTGAACGATGTTGGAGTCTTCGGATGAAACGGACGAATCCGTACCACGCCTATAAGAAGAAAATCTCGATGCGTACTTGGAAATGGGGATAAATCGGATCATAACGAAACTGATAAAGTAAAGCGACAACCCACAAATGCAATTGGCGGAGATTCCATATTTATAGCTCGCATTGTGCGAAAAATACTTAAGGTATTTATGTTCCCACTAAGTTCGAATACGGTATATTCGGTGAATCACCTATGCTACCTTATACAACGTTCAATATAAACTGATATATAATTATATATAATGGGATTGGTGCTTATATTATATTAGAAATGCTCCAAAAGGATAAACCTTGTTAGTTCTAAAAGAACGCAGCTTAATGAATTACTTAAAAGAATTCTTAAAGTTAGGCAATATATGAAGCGCAAATATTCCCTATGGTTCTTGGATGATATATAATAGATCTTAAATCCTGTTAACGAAGATATGGAAAGTTACTTAAAGTAATAAATCGAAAGAACGAACTCTACTTAACAATTAAATGAATTCTCGTTGTTGAATATCAAGTTAATTATAAAAGTTCTGAAATTAGACAAATATATTTATAGGTAGTATACTTTTCTGGTATCCTACATAATTCCACGTCAGATTAGACGATTGGATGAAAAATTGTAGCTAACAATCTTTGATATTAAAACATTTTTATTTACAGATTTAAAACATAGGCAGTTGGAATCTGACAGATTGAGAGAAATATTCAATGTTGATGGTCACCTTCGTAAGTTAATTGAAGAAAAACTGGTGAATGTCGTAGGTATATTGAACTCTATGTATAGGTACGTAATATCTAATAAAGCCAAACTAAGTAGCAAATTAGAACAAGTGGCTTTGAAATGCTAAAGTAGAACCGTTTTAAGACAATCTCCTCAACATGAACAGTGAATTTCCTAAGTAAAAATAAATAAGTTAATCCTAAAGTACATTCTGAGTGTATGAAATTAAATACCATTTCTTTAATCTTGTTCTGTAGTCAGTCAAATATTTTTTATCTTAACCCTCGCAATCAATGATTGTTATATTGCATAACTTTAATCATATGTATGTTAGTGAAGCTATCAAGGTGGGAAGAAAAGATAAAAAGGCTGCATATATGGATGGACATATTTCCTGATATGATGTAACACAACAATTAGTAGAGATTGTGCACAAAGTTATCTGAGAGGATTTTGGACACAGATAGATATGTAGTCGTAAAAAGTAAGACGAGAATGCTTTGGGAATCCACCTAAATTTAGTTAATGAATATATTTTTGGTGTAGCAGCGGTTGAAAAATTACCAGGTTTCATTAGAAACGAAGCACTAAAAAATAGTAAGAAAGCATTATTGCATGAATCAGAAACAAAACTAGTCGTAATATATATATATATATATATATATATATATATATATTCATATCGTTAGTTAATTATATGCGTAACATTAGTTAAAATTTCAGTCTTTAGTTGTGGTATTCAAAAGAATCATTAAACTTATTGATTATAACAATTCTTAAGGGACTTTTATCAAAAGGATCATCTTCCTTTACAAAATTGTCCTATCGTTAAGTAAGATTCTTTACTTTCCCATCATGTCATCATTTATTTCAATTTAATATCATTATTAATCTTTATTTATTTTATTAACTTCTTGACCACTTACCTTGACATGAGGGTTATGTACTTCTGAACATCTGTTATTCCAGCAAATCCATACATACTGGCTTTATTCGATATTAGATATCACATATTTTAAATAATCAGGACATCATTCAATTAAATATGTAACAGTTAGATACTGTTTGTCTATGAGACATATATATATATATATATATATATATATATATATATATATATATATATATATATATATATATATATATATATATATATATATGTACATTTGTGTATTAGGTGTTGCGCACGTAGTAACAAATTAGCTCAAATAGGACCACAACGATAAACCAAAGGCAGAATGAACGGAAGGTAGAATGTCATGTGAACATACTTTCGTGCATACTGGCGACTCATCAGTAGGAGCCGGTATTACGCACTTTACATACTACGTATTTTGAAAAATAATGTAGGACAACTGGACAGTATAATCTCCTTTACCAATGTGTTTACAAGCAGTAGTGGAGTTAACTTCCTATATAGTTTTCGGCAATGCGACTTCAAAGCCAATTCACAATATACAATGTATATATCGAGCCTGTAAAGTGTATCAGCACTATGGTTGTTCTGTCACGCATGTGTGCATGAAATTATACCTTTCGTTCAAGTTCACATTGGATTTTACTTCCGGTCCCATTTGAATTAATATGTTCTTTGGTATGTTACTACCAATAAACAATTTAATTTTTAATATTTATCCACTGTGACGTATATATAAGAAGTGAAATATCTGTCGCACAATAAAAAAGTGGGATCTAACAAACTGAAAATACATTGCGAATCAATCTCAGTTAGTCAGCTTAAATTATTGTTGCCAATATGACCAAGCGGGATCGAAGTACGTCGTTAATTGTAAATGACGGTATTCTTGTAATGATATGCGACTGATTAGTAAATTGGATTGTTTATGTATTATCTGCAAACTTTATTTAAATAATGGTTATCAAGTTATTATCAAATTATATATATATATATATATATATATATAACTTTCTCGTAATTATTTAAATCAAGTTTGCGTGCTTGAAGTAAACACTAATCCCATTGTATTTAACCAGTCGAAAAGCGATGCTCTAAAACTTGATTTGAGTAAATTTTTTTACCACACGCGCAATCAATGATTGCTTAATTGATTTATCCAATTGATCTGCTTTGACTTTATTGACAATTATCTAAGCAATGAACGAAATTCTCCCATGGCAGGGCTCGAACTTGGATACGTTTTCTTAGGTATCTGCGTCTTTATGCAATGCGCCAACCTGACGCGCAGTACACTCAAACTTTTATAGAAAATAGTAATGATTTTTATATCTAGGTCGTAAATCTAATTTAAACAATTGTTGTCAACACCCGCGCAATCTACGATTTATCAATTATATTAACCTTCAATACTATTCCACTTCTTCAGATAGCGTGGTTTCTGTTCTATAATGACATATTGCAGATGGCTATTTGGAACTTCATGTCTAATGAATTGCCAAAAGGGTATCTGACGTAAAAAGTTAGCTCAAAAAATGTAAAGAAATAAATAACTGAAAATTTTGAATTGTGTGATGCAGTGGAGTGCAGAAGATAGTGCCACGGACTCCGAAGCCAACATTCCCAATTTCGAGTCCTGTAATCGGAAAATTCTGTACAGTATGTAATAGGTTCCAAATAAAGTTGAAACCGATCCAATGAATTAGTTGTCCTTGCAACACTATAAAATGCTTAGAATGACGAATGCACAAATATATAAAGGGATTGTCACTCACATTAAGCTCGCAAACTTAATTTAAATAATTTTTATCACCACCCTCGAAATCTTTTCTTATATAATTATATGACTCTTTATCATATTATCGCATATTTTCATCGCTTTCTTTTGGAAATGCTGGGTGCACAATTATTTGATACACGTGTTGTATATATATATATATATATATATATATATATATATATATATATATATATATATATATATATATATATATATATATAGTAAAATTAACTTGCTGCAATTCTTAATATAAACATATTTATCTAGATTGGAATTTCACCTCCACAACATTTAGCCACTAGTTTTAATGTCAATTTAAATGACTGATTATCGTTCTGGGCACAATTCCGAATAGATTTATTTTTATGCTCTAATTTTAGTAAACAAAAATATATTCGGCTAAAAACAACTGGTCTAATTTTACTTCACACATTTTGCTAGTCAGTGTCATCAAATTTGAGTCTATGCGGAATAACGTTCACAACTTTTCTAGGGTTTTGGATTTCCTTCGTTTTTTTCTAATGTGGTCTTTTTGTCTAGCTACTATTGTCCAATTAACCTTTTTTTCAATTGTTAAAACGTCAAACTGAATAGATTTCTGACAAAAATGACATGAACTTCAACGAACAAAGCGAATGGTATTATTGCAGTGGTCAACGCCTATAAAAATGTATACAGTAAAATAATGTAAATAATGGGTGAGCAATTTTAAAAAAATTACCCTCAAATAAGTTAAGTCTTTAAGAAACGTGACGAACAAAACAATCCGTTAAAGTCATCAATTGTTCAATATGCTTTTCCATTATTTGTTGCTACTTTAGGTTTTTACAAATTTAGGCGAAACGCCTTAAAGATGCCTGATTTAATACATATTTAAATTTAAATTGCTGTGTTATGAGAACCTATTTATAATACTTTATTTACGATTTCGATGAATGTGCGGCTAAATATTCCAGGAACAATACTATTAAAAATGTATACCACATCTACTTGTTTTGTAAATATCGTTATTAACACTCATCCAGCCAATTTGTGCAATACATCTTCATTATTATTTATATGAAGAAATACAAATATTTAATCAATTACAAATTGGCCTGATATCAATTAAGATTGATTTCCATTATCGGTCACTTCTAAATATTATTTAAATCAAGTTTGTGAGCTTGAAGTAAACACCTATCCCATTGTATTTAACCAGTCGTCGAACAACATAGCAAACCAACCGCCGGACGCACGCACTGACGCGTTTCGACCTTTCATGATCATCATCAGAGTACGACGGCAAACTGACTAGCGAGGATCAAACGGCGTTTCATATATATGGAGAGCAAAATTAGATATGCGTCTCTCACCACTAGTAGTCTCGTATACATTGTACTTGACTGGACATGTCGGCAGAACAATTTCTATGCAGTCACAGACGTTAACTGATTGTAGCATTCGCCACAAATCAATATATAGACAACAAAATTTAACAATAGTAAATGGTGTACGTGGTAGAAACGATTATTAAAATCAAGTTTGCGAGCTTGAAGTAAACACCAAACCAACTGTATTTAACCAATCGTCGAACAACATAGAAAACCTACTGCGTGACTGCATAGAAATTGTGCAGCCGACATTTCCAGTCAAGTATAATATATGCGAGGCTACTAGATGTGAGAGCCGCATATCTAAATTTGATTTCCATATATATTCAATGCGGTTTGATTCTCGATAGTCAGTTTTCCGTCCTATGCTGATTATGATCATGGAAGGTCGAAACGCGTCAGTGCGTGCAAATGGCAGATTTTTTGCTATGTTGTCCGGCGACTGGTTAAATACTATGGGATTGGTGTTTACTTGAAGCTCGCAAACTTGATTTAAATAATTATTACCACCACCCGCGCAATCAATTATTGTTAAATTGTTTTACACTGCTAAATTTGTCTGTAGTGTTTTGAAGCACAGTTCTAAATATGATCAATTTAATTTAAATTGCACTCAGATTGACGCGTAAATTACTTTGAATGATATCAGAGAACTTTCTCACATTGTATTTATTTTTATAAAAGAATTCATAAATTATCACATTGGTCATACCCTCTAGGACAATGGTTAATCTTGATTTTGTAAATTGCCTCGATTCTAATCTCATAAATGCCCAACTCTCTCATTATCTTAATTCGTTTTTTTACATTATGTAAATTTAGATTAATTCTCCATGAATACCAATAAATAAAACACACATACTTTCTTCTATTTCGATTTCGGCAAATGATCAAATAAATTTATGCGATAGAGCAAGTCAAAACACTCCTGATAAAAATGATGAAAGAAACTCGTCTTTTTTTGTATAATCTGGGCCACGCAATTGGAATGGTTAATTGAACATGTATGAAGTAGTATGCAGATTGCAAATAACACACAAATCAGACAATTAAAAATGTAGGCGCCACTAAGAGTCTCAGTGTACACAAAAATCAACTTTTGATAAGATGAGAAGAAAACTAACCAGGTTGAAAATGTTTTAATTTTCGCTGTATTTTGAATTAGAACAGGCAATCGATTAATAAAACGTTCGGCATAATTAGTTGATGTCGTAGTGGACACACGTTAAAGATATATTGAACAACACTATTGTAAAGCTAATCAATTTTAAATAATGGAATTTTCAATGATGGATATTCACTTCCAGGCGAAATAGTCCGTTTATATTTATCGCAATTAAACGTAACAAATTAACAGAAAACGCATTTTATGTACAAAGGAAGGCATTTTGAAGACGGTATCACCGTTTACCGTCAGTTGCAATATATGATACTATATTTTTTAAATCAAGTTTGCGAGCTTGAAGTAAACACCAATCTCCTTTTATTTAACCAGTCGTCGAACACCAATGCAAATCTATATTGCAAGGATTACTGGAAATATCAACCAAATTGTAGATTTTTTCAAATATCATGAAATACAGTCTTAGCTATACATTGCGTCATATTTTATGAATAAATTAATCATATAGAATTTAAGATGACAACGAAATTAGAAAATTACAGCCTGAATATGTGTACGTGGTTTCTGAAAGTGAACTTACATTTTGCAGGATACAAAAAGAAATATCGTATCCAAAATAATATTACATAACATAAATTTTCGTCCGTATCTAAATTAAAATTCACATGTAAAGGAGTGTCATTTTAACTCATCAATACATATAGTGCTCGCCGCCTAATGTAATAATTTTGAGCGTCTCTGGTTTGGAAATAACTTATTAGATTTTTATTCATCCAATTCGACCAGCCTTCCAATATTTCTTCCATTGGTTATACGTCCTTTCTGTAAAGGTTATAACTTTTGTGAAATGCGAGCTTTTTTAAAATTCATAGTGCCCTTGCCCATGTTCATTTTTCGAACCTTGAGAAGAAAAGTGGAAAAAAGCGGAGCATGTGTCTGATGAAATTTGTTGTTACCCTTGCACATGAACGGGGTAAATTGAGTTCGAACTTTCTTTGAAAATATGTCTTATTTCAATCAATGATTATTATTTTGACATTCAATTAATCGTCTGTTTTTCATTAATTTTCGAATTTGAACTAATGTTAGCATTTAAATTTATACCGAAAGGTCTAGGCGTATCGAGCTTCGTACTAAATTTAAAAAAGAACTTATTTAGTTTCCATTATTTTACCTCTATAATTATAATGTAAATATGAGAAGCAATCGTTTATGATACATCTACTTTTAAGTTAAATCGAACCAGTTGATTGTGTTTTCATAGAGTACCGGTATCTGTGCTAGATAATGTTTGTAGTAATTGTTATGGTCACTAACACATGACAAGTATTGCCTTTATTTCATAACAATGTTTCCAAGGCAGTTTATGACTTTTTGTTACTGCCTAAGACACATAATTTAACTAATTTCTTAGTTTAAGCCACATACTTTATTGCGTGACAACTTTTCCTAACAACTTAATACGTTTTTTTGGGATTGTCATTTTTGCAATCCAGCAAGGCGAATATTCTACCAAGATTGGTGATAAATAATAAGTCTTGTTGGTTTGACTGCTCTAGTAAATAATTTTTTATTCCTTTTGCTAATAAATATCTGGACAAATTTAATTTATGGGCATCTAATTCAGTTAAGGATAAATTCCATATTTTTCTAATTTAGGCTACAATTTAACGTGTTTAGGTCTTAAGGTTTTCTACTAGTATTTGCTTTGACTGTAGATAGATTTATGACCACATTTACGTGACATAGATTTGGATTAACGCCTCTTCAACGGCTTAGATTTATAAGTAATTTTACCGTTGAAATTACGATTCAGAAGTGAAATCAAATCGATACTCAATTTAAAACCGTCGCAGAAAATAATAAAATTGACATCAGTCACATGTGCCTTTCAAGGTTTTATCCACGTTGAAAAAGACGCCTTTTCGTTCTGGTAATTACCCTAGAATTAAACGCTACATTCATTGTGCAAGTGAAGATAAAAATCTTTAAATCATAATAAGGATGAAACCGATCAACTGGATGAATTTCCTTTTCCACACTATACAATACTTAGTTCATACTGAAAAATGAATGTACATAATGGGTCAGGTGTTTATATCAAGATGGAAAAGTCGATTATAAGTAATATTTAAATCAGGTTTACGAGCTAGAAATATACATCAAACTCATTTTATCTAAACACGTCAAAACTACGACCAATCAAACTTTCTAGCGTTTTTCAACGTTCCACAATCATCATTAGAGCACGATGGCAAACTGACTAACACAGCTCACACCACGATTCATATATGTCATCGAAAATCACATTTGGTATTTTGTGCGATTGGTTGGATACAAAGCGATTGACATATATCTAAAACTGGAAAACGTGATTTAAAGAATTGTTTTCACGACTTATGAAATAAACGATTGTTTCATTATATTACTTATGCTAATGTGGCAAAATTTGAATCAAGTTTGCGTTCTTGAGCTAAACAAAAATCCCATTATGTACATGCAATTTTCAGTATAAACTAAGCACTGCATCATGTATAAAAGTTAGTTCATCCAGCTAATATCTTGTTCGGCTTTTCGACAACTTGGTGACACTTCTTGGAAAGTGTTGCAGCAAAGTCCCGTCGATTAGTATTGATTGGCTAACATTATCAAGTTGTCCACAAACAAAAACATTGTGTCTTTGTTGATAGATTGCCACCAAACTTGGTTAATTGAAATTATATTTGACATGAACAATAGTTGTACTGAACCAGTTGGCCGTACCACTCATGGTGAAAGGATAGATCTAATGAATTCATTCGGCTAACTTAACAAATTGTTTTATGTTTGACGATATAAAGTCATAATTTAACGCTTCGTTTCTTGAAAAGGTAACTTTGAATGATCATTTAATTATATAAATTTTAATTTCGATACCATTTCCCCATGTAACGTGGTCTGTTCTATAATGACTGATTGTGGAGGATTAGTTGGAATTTCAGGTCTAAAGTAATGCTAAATATATTTCTACCTAAAGGAAAGGCTAACCAAGAAACCTTAGTTAGTATATAACTGAAAATTGTTTGTATAGTGCGGCAGGTCGGTTCGGTAGTTAGAGCAACAGATTCCGAAACAGGTGTGACCAGGTTCGAGCCCTTTCTGGGCAAATTCTAGCCAGTAGGTGATGAGTTCCAAATAAGGACGAAACCGGTCTACAGGATAAATTGCCTTTTCTATATTATAAAATTCTCAGTTAATACTGACAAATGTATGTGCCTAACGGATCAGGTGTTTATATCAACATCGCAAACTTGATTATAGCAATTAAACTTACAGGGAGTATTTTTATTATCGACTTTATTATCAGTGATAAATATTTCATATTTTACATGTAGGACAAAGTTATTTGTCGCTTCACGCCTGAAGATTTCAACAGCAGTAACAAATACATAGATAGTAATAGATAGTAATGTGTTCACGATAGTCTCACAAGAAATTGATGGCAGATATCTGAGCACGTTGAGGGTGGCAAAACGGAACGCAAATCTACGATCTGCATTGATCGCTCAATTCTGAAGAAGACTGCCGATAATGACAGCCGAAAAATTTTCTGTTAAAGACAGGAAACTACTGGAGCAAAAACAGCGTTAGTCAAAACGCAGATCAGGTAATTTCACTAAATTCAATTTCGCAAAAAAAGGTTTTTCATGTAATGCTTCAGAGTCAGTTGCTAAATCATTGAGCCAACATGACGCATGCAACAAAATTTTTTCATTTATAAACAGACTAATGTTTCTTGGTTAGTCTTTCCCGTAATGGAAGCAAATCCCCCATCTACTAACTGTTGATGTCATGGCTCTTTTTGAGTAAAGACGCGTGACACGAACTTGATGGTTGTTACTTTACTGCGCTCGTGGTTGGGCAGCAAATAGCCTGTCTGTCAAGTGTTGATGGCATGGCTCTTTTTGAGTAGATACGCGCGACATGACCTTGATGATTGTTACTTGTACCGCGCTCTTGGTTGCGAAGTAAATAGCCCATCTGCCAAGAGTTGATGGCATGGCTCTCTTTTTGAGAATAAACGCGCGACCCGAACTTGATGGTTGTTATTTGTACTGTGCTCGTGGTTGGGAAGCAAATAGCCCGTCTTCCAAGTGCTGATGGTATGCCTCTTTTTTGAGAAGAGACACGCGACACGAACTTGGTTATGCGTCTGGTAAACCTGATGATCCCTCTGCCAGGACTTGATCTGAATTATCATCGTTTAAATGAAACAAGCAGCGCCTCTCTGGTTGTTTGTATTTTTACTCTGCGAGAAGTTACTAATGTCCATCTATAATTGAGTTGATGCGGATATCAGAAAATGTAAATTGCTTTCAGCAGCACATTGGCCATTGGTAATACATGTTTTGCATCTGTTAATTTATGACTTGTGTGATGATTGCCAACTAGGTTGGCTAATCAAGATCGCCAAACAGAGGCGAGTCGTGATTTACTTCTGGCTATGAATAAACGACGTATAAGCAGGCACCGCCGAGGAGGAAAAAGGTATAAAAATGCAGCTATATGAAGCTGATTGCCTGGCTAAATTAGCTTATTGTAGTGCAGGTAAATAGCATGCTAACTGCCGGGTCTTCCAACATGCTCATGTTCATATGTGACTTAAACCACTAACTTATATGTAGAAATTTATAATTTTTATTTTACCTAAATAAGGAATTATTTAGGTCGTCCAGATTGTCAGAATGACGTAAAGGAATATTTGCGTAGAATCTAGTTAATCATGTTTCTAATGTTGCATTTTTGGACTTCATGCCAAATTATATTGTGGGTTTTAATACGGACAAACCGTTTATTGAGAATTATTATCGCCAAGAATTATACCATTATGCGATATAGACGAAAAAGGTTTTGTATGCTCGTCTCTAAATACTTTTACTAAATACGTTTTATGATTGGTAACTGGAGCAGTTGTTCTAGTCTGTTTTTGCTAACTGCACCAGCGGTGGAAATTAAGTTGCCCCTAGTATAAAAGTCAAACTTAGAGGACGTGCGGGTCATTGAAGAATTGAGCAAATTGCTGTAGATCAATAGACGTTGACCACTAAAATGATATAAATAGTTTTATGATAATTGAATTGTATGGAAATATGGGCAGAAAATATTGTTTCCGTAAGAGATGTTACACAATGGAATAAATTAACAAAATGTATCCTATATAATATGATTCGGTGAGCCACAAGTGTTTCCTAGCCGATCTACTGAGCGAATATGAGTTAAAAATTTGCCAACGAAAACAAGCCTTTTGCCTAAAGCGAAATTTATATTTACTTAACTAGATTAAAATGAACAGATTTTTGCAAACACTTCGTCAAAAGGGTTTTTCCTAACAACAAGTTTACAAGCATTCAGAAGTCAATAAAATGATGACATAATCTCAATTATCAAAATTTAACTAAATTAAAATATTTGCGTATATGTAGATATAATTGAATAAATCTCCAATCAAATAACACGTTCTCAGGTAGAACGTTGTCTACGTTATAATGAAAGATTCTGGATGACTATTTGGAAATTTAGGCCTAAAGAGATGCCCAAAAGGCATTAACTGAAAGAAAGACTAATCAATAACATAAGTGAGTACATAAATGAAAATTGCGTGTAGTGTCCAACAGAGTGGCATAATGGATAGATAAATAATCCGAAGCAAACTTGCACAAGTTCGAGCACCGTCTGCTAAAAAATTCTGGCCAGTACTTGAATAGTTCCCAATAAGAACGCAGTTAGTCTGTCGGATGAAATTCATTTTATAAAATGTAGAGTTTTTGACAAACTTATATATACATATATATATATATATATATATATATATATATATATATATATATATATATATAATATATCTATATATGATTGAAATAACTTTTATATCCACCCACGCTATCAGTGATTATGGTATTAATTAAACTTTCATTTCAATACCACTTATTTGATTAGGTGTTGTCCATTCTATAATTACAGACTGGTTGTGGATAGTCGGTACTTTAATTTTAAAGCAATTCCACGTAGACACAGCATGAAGCAAATGGTATCTAAATATTTAACCTGGTATGTAATTGAAGACTGTGTGTAGCGTGCGACAGGGTGACGCATTGGACAGAATCGTAGACCACAATCAAATGCGCCTCGGTTCGAGACCTTGGCGCAGAAAATTTCTGGGCTATACTTAAAGAGTTACCAATAAGGACGAAAACGGTCAACTGGACGAATTGCTTACAACTTTGATTAAGATAATTGTTATATCCACTAGTGAAATAAATTTTTGCTTAATGGTTATTTACTTTCGTGTATATGTGTAGTCTTCAATAATAATTCTTTATCATATGCAGTATAATCTTTCTATCAAGTACTTCAAATTGTCTGCATTCATTTTTTCTACGTAGGAACCATTTATTGAGCAGTTTTGAATTCAATTATACTTACATATTTTATCTCTAGCTATAGCATTTATCTAATAATTGCATAGATGGTAATCATTGAATTTTAAGCATATTGGTAAATAAAGCCAGTATGAGTCATCTTAATTAAGTCAGGATTTTTCCACACAAATGGACATCCACAGTGGATAGTCACATAAGCATTTTCAGCCAACGCCCTAATTACATTATGTCATTGAATATGTAGCGTTTGAGTTGAAGATAACTATTTGATAATAACTGACATACTAACGGTTATTAAACTTCTTCTCCGCATTACTTACTATTATTTAATAATCATAGTTGGAAAACCGAAGTTTTTTTTCAACGTCAAATTAATTCAAATTCTACATCAGAACGGGTGCGTGAGAATACTTGTAGGATATTTTTTAAAGATTGACGAAATTGCAAACTGACGACAAATTCCATTTCTAACATATTCTTACGCAACGTCGACAGGGATTTTGAGCCGTGTGCAGTATTGATTTCGAAGCCGACTCTCAACACCTAATACATACTTGCATATATATTAGCTCTTCGCAACAAACAGTATTTAATTGTAATATATTGAATTGAATGATGTCATGCTTACCGCGAAATGTGATAACCGATATCGATCAAGATTTAGTCATGCGGAATGCAATCCAATCTCTTAAACAGGTTGCAAAGCTGCAAGCCCCAACGATTTGCATATGCTTGGTCGCGATATGATTTCTTGAATACTGATTAACGTTTTTCGTACTATATGGAATGAATCGACCATCATTCCTATTCTCCAAAAAGGCAATCGTAATTCAATTAATAACCATCCAGATATAAGCTTAATTCCAGTCATATCAAGGTAATTTGCCTCGATTAACTGACGCCATCTTAGCGCTTCGTTAAGATTACAAGCCGGATTTCGGTCAGAACGAGGTTGTATAGATAATATTTTTACCGTAATGATAAGTTCTTGAACAGCAAAATCTATTTCGTCGTCACACAATAGCCGTCTTTCTAGACTTCATTGGTACATTTGACTCGGTGGATTGCATAATTCTATTCGATATTCTGTCGAAAAGTGGTGTGCCCACCAAATTTGTAACTATTATACGTGACATATTGATTGTCAAATCGTTTGTGTGATGTGTTTTCCATTGAAAAAGACTTCAGCAACAAGAAATAGGAATACAATTTAAACAATAATTGATTTCGCAGGTGGTGGTAACAATGCTTTAAATCAAGTTTGCGAACTTGAAGTAAACACCAATCCCATTGTATTTAACCAGTCATCCAACAACATAACAAAACTACCGCCAGCTGCAACGCACTGACGCGTTTCGAACTTCCATGATCATCATCAGAGTACGACGGCAAACTGACTATCGAGGATCAAACCGCATTGAATATATATGGAATCAAATTTAGATAGGCGGCTCTCACCTCTAGCAGTCTCGCATACATTGAACTTGACTGGAAATCGGCTGCACAATTTCTATGCAGTCACGAGACATTAACTGTTTGCAGCTTTCGCCACATATTATATACATATATAAGGCAATACAATTTAACAATAATTGTTTGCGCGGGTGGTGGTAACAACGCTTTAAATCAAGTTTGCGAGCTTGAAGTAAACACCAACCCCATTGTATTTGACCAGTCATCGAACAACATAACAAAACTACCGCCAGCCGCAACGCACTGACGCGTTTCGATCTTCCATGATCATCATCAGAGTACGACGGCAAACTGAAAAAAAAAAAAAAAAAAAAAAAAAAAAAAAAAAAAAAAAAAAAAAAAAAAAAAAAAAAAAAAAAAAAAAAAAAAAAAAAAAAAAAAAAAAAAAAAAAAAAAAAAAAAAAAAAAAAACCTAATACATACTTGCATATATATTAGTTCTTCGCAACAAACAGTATTTAACTGTAATATATTGAATTAAATGATGTCATGCGTACCGCGAAATGTGATAACTGATATCGATGAAGGCCAGAGTGTATGGTTTAACTGGAGTAACAGGTGTCCGGAAATTGTTGTAATTCTCAATTTGGGTGAACTTTAGCATAAATTTATATCCATCAGGTTGGTATCATGTACCGACTCGGAAACCATAGTGTTAGTATCCAGTACTCGTCGATTTCAAAAAAGGTATCAGTTACTAACACAATAGCCATAGTGTTAGTATCCTTTACAGACTCGGTATATATATTATAGTGTGAGTTAGCATTGAAGTCGTATTGTCGTTGACTTCAGATTATGTTAGCTTCACTATTACAGGTTTACATATTCGTCTAGGAGATTGTACCGTCCTATTATTCCACATTCTTCTACCGAATATATAGTGGTTAAGGGCGTAATACCAGCTCCTACTGATGAGTCGCCAGTAAGCACGAAACGAATGTGCATGAGATTATACTTTCCGTTCTTACTGCCTTTGGTTTATCCTTCTGGTCACAACTGAACTAATTTGTTACTAGGTTCGCAAAACCTAATACATACTTGCATATATATTAGTTCTTCGCAACAAACAGTATTTAACTGTAATATATTGAATTGAATGATGTCATGCTTACCGCGAAATGTGATAACCGATATCGATCAAGATTTAGTCATGCGGAATGCAATCCAATCTCTTAAACAGGTTGCAAAGCTGCAAGCCCCAACGATTTGCATATGCTTGGTCGCGATATGATTTCTTGAATACTGATTAACGTTTTTCGTACTATATGGAATGAATCGACCATCATTCCTATTCTCCAAAAAGGCAATCGTAATTCAATTAATAACCATCCAGATATAAGCTTAATTCCAGTCATATCAAGGTAATTTGCCTCGATTAACTGACGCCATCTTAGCGCTTCGTTGAAATTACAAGCCGGATTTCGGTCAGAACGAGGTTGTATAGATAATATTTTTACCGTAATGATAAGTTCTTGAACAGCAAAATCTATTTCGTCGTCACACAATAGCCGTCTTTCTAGACTTCATTGGTACATTTGACTCGGTGGATTGCAAAATTCTATTCGATATTCTGTCGAAAAGTGGTGTGCCCACCAAATTTGTAAATATTATACGTGACATATTGATTGTCAAATCGTTTGTGTGATGTGCTTTCCATTGAAAAAGACTTCAGCAACAAGAAATAGGAATACAATTTAAACAATAATTGATTGCGCAGGTGGTGGTAACAATGCTTTAAATCAAGTTTGCGAACTTGAAGTAAACACCAATCCCATTGTATTTAACCAGTCGTCGAACAACATAGAAAAACGCACGCCAGTCGCTCGCACTTACGCGTTTCGATCTTCCATGGTCATCATCAGAGTACGACGACAAACTGACAAGCGAGGATCTAACTGCATTACTGTCACCTCTAGTAGTCTCGCATATATTGTACTTGACTGTAAATATCGGCTGCACATTTTCTATGCAGTCACGAACATGAACTCATTGTTCGACGACTGATTAAACACAATGGGATTAGTTGTTACTTCAAGCTCGCAAACGTGGTTAATGAAGTCGAAATATCTGGAATAATCAGGTAGAAATTGGATGCCAACAACTCGTGTCGCAACACATGGAAATGTTAATTAATCTATTCCCTGTCGTGCAACGTGTTCAAAACATACACATTTCTGGTCCTGTTAAGATCTACAACGAATTATCTCGCAACTTTACCACTAGCAATAGTTTTCGTCAAATCTATCTACTTTCCAATTTTCGTCTAATTTTGAAATAGGTGCTATTATAAACAACACTCTTCCACACATTCAGGTTACAGTTGTTAAATTTCTTACGGGCGATTGATTAGTCGATCTTGATTGCGCAGACGATATCGTACTATTATTCGACGTTTGAGATGCTGCTTGGGCCGCCTTCATTGGACTATCAGAAGTTGTTCCGTCTTTTCGTATGCTATTCTCACCCTCTAAATGTGAGATTATTTTGCAGGATCACACATAACTTACTCTTACTCTGCGACTGCAGTGTGAATATTTGGACACTGTTGCAGGTTTACATAGTTTGGCAGCTCTATCAATAACTCTGGCAATATACCTGACGAGGTAATTTTGAGAATCGCTAAGAATATAGAAGCTTTCTCCAATCTTCGCCACTTATTTAGAAATGCGAGTATTTCACATTGCTTTAACGGTCGTGTTTACAATGCATCCGTTTGTGGAGTTTTATTATTAGCGAATGAGATTTGGCTCCATAGAGTTGATGATTTTAGACTCATATGAGCATTCGACCAACGGTGTTTGCGGTGCAAAACACATGTAGAACACCAACAAAAAATAACCAAAGCTGACATCGTAGACATATTATTATAATCAAGGTTGTGGTCTTGATATAAGCACCTAACCCATTAATTACTTGCATATCTAAGTGTAAACTAAGACTTGTACAGTGTAAAAAAGGCAATTTATCCAGTAGACGGTTTCGTCCTTATTTGGAACTCATCATGTACTGGCCCGAATTTGCCGCGGACAGGGCTCGAACCTGGGCAAGTCTGCTTCGGAATCTGGTGCAGGCAAATTCTGGCCAGTAGTGTGCGGCAGGATGGCTCAGTGGTTAGAGCAACAGATTCCGAAGCAGACGTACCCATATTCGAGTCCTGTCCGCGGCAAATTCTGGCCAGTACATGATGAGTTCCCATTAAGGACGAAACCGGTCTACTGGATGAATTGCCTTTTCCACACTATACAATTCTTAGTTTATACTGACATATGTAAGTAATTAATGGGTCAGGTGTTTATATCAAGACCGCAATCTTGATTATAATAATTGTTATCACCACCCGCGCAACTAATGTTCGTTTAATTTTAGACGAATTTTTGGATCGACTAACATGTGCTACTTGTCATAAAAACAATTAGGTCTCCATCAACTACGTTGGCTCTGTCACGTTTTTTCCCATGTCCCCAATTCGATTGCCCCGTAGAGCACTGTTCTTTCAGCCATCGCCAGATTGGCGTAAGAACCAAGATTGGCAGATTTTGAAGCAGTCAAATTCAATTACATACAAGTTGGGTAGTTTACACCCAATTGTCGGCCAGAATGGAGTCAACGTGCACATCATTGTTCGCAGTTGGAAACCTTGCGCGATATGACGTCGAGTTGAGTTCAGTGGCAATTTTTTGCAAATTTTAGCATAATTATTTACGCAACTTTCTTTTCTTAGTTGGACAAAGTTAGCTTCTATGACGCGATACAGTTTAAACCGCAAGGAAGCTGTATTTCCGATGTTGCCTTGTCTTATTGCTGACTTGAAAATAATGGCGTTGTGTAGAGGTCTAATTTGTCTCACTTCTAAATGTTACCTAGTTAAATATAATTAGGTACTCTCCCTCTCTCATGAAGCTATCTAATAATTTGTGCGCGTAAATTATTTTTTTGACAATTATTATTTAAAAAATTTAATAGGTTTCTTGTTTCTCTGCATATGGTTATATGGCAGTAAAAATTAGTCATAGATGGTTTTGTATTGATTTGCATGATGCCGGTGATGATGTAATGAGCAAGGTCTGCGAAAACCTAATGTTTAATAAAACAGCTTCTTTTTCGTGCTAAATGGTTGTCTGATTGGTTAGAAATGAATGAGAAAATTATAACATCTCCTATCTTCTTTATTAAATTATCTAAAAAGAAATTCGTTAATGACTTGGATAGATAATATCAACTGGATTCACTAGATATTTTTTGTATTTTAAGAGGAAGTAATAGAGGTTCCGGAAAAATTAGATACCAACAAATATTTGTTTAATTCTCCGCGATTACCATTCGTGGGTTGCCACTTTGCACTATCAGTTTCGCTAAGGTTCGCTCGATCCCAATTTCCAAGTACGTATGGAGTTCGTCTTATTATTGGTTGGGTGAAGATTTGTCCCTTTCTTCCGACGGCTTCAACATTTTTCATATTAACCACTGGAAATGAGATACGATCTAATCATTGTTAGACAAGTTTCGTCCTGTCCTTGGAAAATCCTAGAAAGCATGTGAAAAGTTCCCAATAAGGAAGAAACCCTTCTACAGGATATGAATCACATTTGCTTAAATCTGTTTCTGTGAGCATTGGTACGGTGTTTGTGATTAGAATCCTGATGATTGAACGGGAAATCCCGGTCAGAAACGTTGCCAATCAACGAAGATTAGATAATACCTCATTCCCAGTGGTTAGTATGAACGTTGTTGAAGCCTACAGAAGAATGTGACGAATCCCCACCCAGCCAAAAAGAAGACGAACTCGATACGTACCTGGAAATTGGGATCAAACGGACCTTTGCCAAACTGATAGTGCAAGGTGACAAACTGCTACTGGAAATCGCAGGTAATTAAGATGTGATGCTCGCAGTTCGCAACAATTCAATAAATTCTTTTGAAATGCGAGCTTTAATAAAATTCATTGTTCCCTTCCTGTGTGCAAAAACAGGAAGGGAACAATCAATTTTATTAAAGCTCGCATTTCAAAAGAATCTTTCAGAAAACTAGATGAACTAGTGACGTTAAAGTGTAGAGCGCAAAGAACGTCATTGTGGCAAGAACATTATTATCAGTGTATTAAACAATTACGGTTTCCAGGTGATTTGGTACGCAGTTTACGAAAGTCAAAACTACGAGTCAACCGAAGAAATCTTACAAGGTTGGCGTATTCTAAAATTGAGCAGTTGAAGGAAGATGAAGCAGTGCTACAGGCAAGAATTAGGTGTGTATCTTGTGTATTAGATGAACTAAGTCTTTTTGCATGAATGAAATTTTTGATGTTTTTGCCGACAGTTATGAGGAAAGATAAAGCAAGAATTTTGAACAAATTGGAAAAAGATGTACAACCTGGAGTTTTGTGTGATTTAATACCGACTGATCTTGATAAGCGTGTGCTTAACTTATCAAAAGTGCCAATCGATCAGCTAACAATGGAGGCACTTTCGATGGACCGAAATTATGGAATACATCCTTCTAATAAATGCGATGTTGATTTTGAGGCAGCATTTGAATTGTTATTTGAACAAACAGCTGACTTGGAGCCTACCAGTATTGATTATAAAAATTGGTTCAAGGCTACACTAGTTGATCAGGCTTCACACTTGAAATCGTCTAAATGCGCAGAGCAGCATGCGTTGACAAAGCAGCATCTAAATGCACTTAGAAATATCAGCAGAAACGCAGACATCAAAATACTACGCGCTGATAAAGGAAAGAGCGCAGTTATAATGGACAAATCGGACTACGTACAAAAGATGGAAAACGTGTTAAATGACAATAAAAAATTCACACGTCTAGACGATAAATCAGATGAAATAGACAAGGTGGAGCGCAAAGTAATAAATTAAATTAAGATTTTGACAGATGCCGGTTTTATTGATGAGGCCACTGCACAGAAGCTCAAGCCAGTTGGATCATCTACACCAATAATGTACGGATTACCAAAACACACAAAAGAGGTTGTCCTATGAGGCCAATTTTATCAATGGTAAATTCTCCGTTTCATGCACTAGCTAAATGGCTAGTTCGTTTACTTGAACCACTACGTAAACTACTAGGTAATCGTTCGGTTGCCGATTCGTTTGAGTTTGTAAACAAAATTCAAAATATAAATGTTAAAAACAAGATTATGGTATCTTTTGATGTTACGTCTTTGTTTACAAATGTTCCAATTGATGAAACCATTAACATTATAGTCAAAGCGGTAGAACACGATATATTACCATCGCCGGTGCCAGGTCAAACTCTACGCAAGTTTATCTTATTATGCACGAAAGACGTACGATTTCGTTTTAATGGAAACATCTACAAACAGACTGATGGTGTCGCAATGGGAAGCCCCTTATCTCCAGTGTTGGCTGATATTTTTCTAGGGCACCTAGAAAATACATCATTAAAGAGTGACATAAGTAAATGTGCTCAATATATACGGTACGTGGATGATATATTTCTTGTACTTAAGAACAGGTCGCAATCACGAACATTGCTTCAAAGTTTCAACAAAGCACATAAGAATATCGGTTTCACGTCAGAGCACGAGAAAGATGACTGTCTGCCTTCCCTAGATGTACTATTAAAGAAAGAAACTAATGGTAAATTAAACAGAACAATTTACCATAAACCAACATGGTCTGCACAGTATTTGCATTACAGCAGTTTTGTGCCATTTCAATATAAATTATCAACAGTTCGTGGTTGCTTTTCAAGAATTGACAGGCTGGTTAGTCAAGATTCTAAAGAAAATGAATATAATAAAGCAATTAACGATTTAATGTCTAATGGCTATCCCAGACAATTAATTGAATCAATTATTAAAGGGGAGTTAACCAGAAACAGACGTACTATGGGCCAGAAAAGAAAACCGTCTACCTAAACCTCCCATTTAAAGGGGATGCAGTTTCCCGAATGGCACACAAGAACGTTGAAGCAGCATTGACACGCACATTTAATGCAGCCAAACTACGAGTGTTATTTAGGGTAAAACACTTGCCTTTACCAGCAATCAAAGAGAAACAGCCGTTAATGTCGATATCAAATATTATTTATCAATATACATACGCAAGTTGTCGATCAACTTAAGTAGGCCGATCGACCAGACGGTTAATTACTCGAATGAGGGAACATTGCAACTTGAACGCCTGTTTTAAATCAAATAGTGAATACACGTCTGCTATTGCGCAACACATCATCGAAACATTGCACGTATGTTCTCCAGACGTAGCATTCAAAGTAATTACTAAATTCAAAAACAAAAGGGGCTAGCCACATACGAAGCCTTATGGATAAACAAATTGCAGCCGGATTTATGTAAGAAGAAGAAGCACGTACAAGCATTGAGCTTGAAATGGATGTGACGCACGCAATTTGATTGGTTTCTATTTTCCACACTCTCTCTATGTTCAAATATTTCTATCTTATTTTGCTTTCCAATTTATATATAAAGATATGTTCATGAGTAGATATTTGAGAAGACCATGAAAAAGAAAATTTTCTTATATCTGATAAAATTTCTTTTTGTTTTTGCACACAGGAAGGGAACAATGAATTCAATAAATGTCTAAGTAATTAAAAAAATTCATTTTAGAGAAGATTTTAGAATTTCTAGTGTATATCTTTCATAATTATGAAGATAGAATGTTGAAAGAAAATGAATTTTTGAATTAACTTTTATGTAGACTCCCCACTCCAGAAAAATGAAAAAATTCAGAGACTAGAGTGAAACATAAGATAGAAAGATATGTCGGTTTGACAGCCTATCGGGACCGAAATTAACAGTCCCAAGTTTACTAACTATGGATATAGGGACAACTCCCAGATAAATAGCACCATTAAATGTAGGGACGTGGAATCCACTGAGACATGGTCAATATTTTAACTAACGCAATGATATGGTAAAATGGTTGCCGGTGGAAAGTATTGAGCCAGAAATGATAAAGCATTTATCTGCAAAATTTGAAATCGAATGTGCAAAATTTCATTACGTGACCAGATGATAACCATTTGTTTTTAGGCTAAATTATGTCTTCCATCTGAACTGAGTAACTATATAAAATGACACTGAAACCTATCATATAAATGAACATTTATACCAAGCATATCACAAAACCTAGCAATTAATCAATTCTACTTCTTACGTTGATATTACTAATGATAGCGATGATGTGTGCAGAGAAGAAATAAAATAAGTTTTTTCGGCTTTAGGACGAAACAAATATAGGTGCATAAAATGGTATTGCAATAAATATTACTGTAAAATGCTGTCCATAAAAATAGCCGTAAAACTACATAAAAATATGTCGTGTCTGTCTATTAAAGTCTTCATCAAATAGCAGTCATTTTGTTTATTATTGTTCAGTTGCTACTAATGCAAAAATAATTTCTAGCAGCGTTTTTTATTTTCCGCTATTTCAAACTAGACATATCTCTATGGTTAGCTTTTTATTAAATGTGTACATTTAAACATTAAACTTGTAAAACAGCAGATTTTTAATATTTGCTGCTATTATTAGTATTATTATTATTATGTGTGTATTATTATTATTATTATTATTATTATTATTTCCCCATATCTTTTCGGATTATTCTTACCAATTTACTAGAAATTAATTTACATTGCTTAAAGGATGGAATGTCCAAACATTCTTCTGGAAATCCATTTCAATTAAATTTAAGAATGGAATAGGTATGTATGAAAGAATAGGTATGGTGTCTGCATAAATTACTACTACGTAAAATCTTTAAAATCATTATTTAAACCAGTTAAATATTCGTGATAAATTAGTTCAAATAGGTTCAGAAGGATATGCCAAAGTCAACGTGAATAAAAATTATAATCTCACGCACAAATTCCTTCCATGCTTACAGCAGTAACCGATACTGTGCCATGTGCATGAAATTTGGGATAGTTGGAAGGTAAAACTGACTAATCTTTCTTGGCCAAATATACTTTGTGCATAGAGCGTTTTATCGCCACTGAAAGCGATGCGGATGCATACATGAGATGATACCTTTTTTATGTTGAATTCTGCATGTCCATCGAGTCCTATTTTGGCTAATTTGTTAATAATCGCGCAATATATAATACACAATTGCATATATATATATATATATATATATATATATATATATATATATATATATATATATATATATATATATATATATATATATATATATATATATATATATATGAGGAATATCTCAGTTTAACGAAATTAGCTAGATGAAGTTGTCCTGATTTTTGAAAATTTCTCATTTAATGACAGCAGTATTTTAGTTCTTTCCGATGGCGAAAACAATAGTTCAAATTTAAGAGGATACACATTCGGCTAGACAATCTAGTTTTTTTTAAATATTGCTAGATATTGCTCTACGATTGGCGTCTATAAGAAAAGAGATTATGATTTGAAGATCGTGTTTAAATCAGACCCTCATTGAACCTGATAAACCGTTACGTAACTACGATATGTAGGCAAATTTTTTGATCACATTTTGTTTTAAAAGTTACAAAAATAAACCAATAAATATTTAATGCTACGCCTCCAGCCAATTATAAATCTCATACAATAAATTTCCGTTAATTACGGCTATATATGCATCAATCTTTATACATAATATTTTCTAAAGACATTTAAAAAAAAGTATTCAATAAATAAGTTACCATTGCTGAAAATTATTTTAGCGTTATTTAGATAATCATCAATATTCAATGGTGTATTTAGTGTTACGCACCTATTAAAAAATTAGTTCAAATATGACCAGAAGGATAAAACAAAGACAGGATGAATGGAAAGTATAATTTGTGCACATTAGTTTCCTGCTTAATGGCGACTCATTAGAAGGAGCTGGTATTACGCCAATTACCCATTATATATTAGGGTGAAGAATGAGAGAAAATATGACTACACAACAGCATATATATTGGTTCTCAGCCACAAACAGTATCTTACTGTTATATATTTAATTGAATGATATCATGATTATCGCGAAATGTGAAATCGATCAAGGCCGAAGTTTATGGATTTTCTGGAGTAATAGACGTTCAAAAATAGTTGTAATTATCTATTTTTAAGAATTTTCCCCTACATTTAATTTTACTGTGTTGCCACCATGTACCGACTCGGTAACTATTGTGTTGGTACCATGTTCCTTTTCGGTACCAAGATGTTGGTATCGGGTTCTGAGACATAAGCCATAGGGTTGATGACCTCTAGAGACTCGGTATATATATATATATATATAATTAGGAAGAAAGAACACATTAATAACAAAGTGGATGTAGGCCATTTATTTCGTGAATACTAATCATCTCTTATGCAATCATACATATTTATACATTTTGGGTTTTCAATTGATTATGCTAGTGGTAACAAATCTGACTCATTTTTACATCTGTTTCTTGTTTTGGCTAGTTGGTAAGTGTGTATGCGTTTGTGTTTGTGTGTATGCTTGTTTGCATGTAAAGTTCACTCTCGCAGTATTGCAAAGTGATGTCTGAGATCTGGTCATTATTGTTTTAGTAGCTTGAGAATTAACCATTTGTGCGCATTGTTCACTGTTACATGTACGATTGCTATTTTTCCCAGTGTAGTTGATCATTTCACCTTGTTGCGCAAATTTATAATTTCCTGATGGTAACAGCGCCAGTGTGGATTGCAGTGTTAAACGCTCATATTGTAAAGATTGCAATCTTAGGTATATAGGTGAAACCATGCGTCCAATAAAGGTACGTAGAGGTGAACATAAGACTGCATGCAAATACAGACATAGTAATAGATCGGATCTAGCCAGACACTCAATGGAGTCAGGTCATCAAATAAACTGGGACGGCTGTAAACGGATTTCACTATGTAACCGAAATAGATTAACCAGGTTGATTAGAGAATCAATTGAAATAAAATCAGGAATGAACGTCATGAATATGACATGTGTAGAAAAATCATTAGGCCCAATATTCAATGAAGCCTTCTCTAATGGAAAGAAACGTAGATTAGAGGAATCAGAGCTAACAATAAATCTAAATAAGAGACCACGACTATGAAAGGGGAAAAAACAGAACGAATTAGATGGAGTTAGAGGGCGGTAATATGGCTATAGTTATATATGTATATATATGATGAACATTTCAATTTATATAAGATGTGAGAGAATTTCACGTTGTTGCTTATATATTTATCTAAATATATTTAACAAATATGGGCATCTATATTTCGCAAATACATATATATGGATGATTCTAAATATTCATATAAGATGTGGGGTAAACTCACATGGTTGCTTAAATGCTTATTTAGATATTCACAATATATATGTAGAAGAATATTTAGATTTTATATATAAGGTGGGAAAAGCTCACATGGTTGCTTATGTGAATTGGGATAGGAATTATGTATATATATATATATATATATATATATATATATATATATATATATATATATATGAGGTGTAGACGGGAAGATAGATATGCTTTGATATTTATATATACATATAAATTGTAAGTGGTTGAATTTCAAAGAACCTATTTCAACTGCTTATAGATACATATATCTACATATATATATAGAAGTATATAGATAGACAATAAAATAGATATATAAAAAGTGTTTTACTGATATAATTTATCCGTTGCGGGACTCACAGTGTTGCTTGTATGAGATTCATATTATATATATGGTATATACACGTATATATATATATATATATATGATGAATATATAGATATTTATAAAAGATGTGGGATGAACCCACATAGTTGCTTATATGCTTATCTATATATATACATAGATAGTGTGTGGACATATGTATAAATGGATATTTTATAAGATGTGGGTACAAATATATAAGTAAAAATAAAATTAAAATATAAAAGATTGCTGATATATATATAGTGTATACACGTAGGTATAGTTATATTTAGATATATAGATATTTATAAAAGATGTGGGAGTAACCCACATAGTTGCTTATATGTTTATCTATATATATAGATATATACGATATTTTAATAGAGAAACTAATTCATATAGGATCTGAGTATAAATGTGTACTGAGCGGAAAAACGATTTAGTTAGTGTAACTTCCGTATTCGGTCTTGTCAAAATGATAGAATAATACTCTATAGAGTTTCAATAGTTTTTTAATCTCTCTGTATATAACCGATTGCAAGCTGGATGGAATTAGGTGAACTGGGGGGCAGGTGAGGATTACAGCAATATAGAATTCAAAATTTGTTGATCTTTCTATGCGTCCGGTACAGCAATTAAAATATAGACATCATTGATAGGCGTGTATGTCAATCCATTAGGTGTGCTTATAGTTAAAATACACATGTTTATAGGTAGATGTGTACGCAAAGGGGGACAGGGATAAGTTTTTGTATACATTTGAGTATTAGAGACTAGGTATGAAGACCGGATATTAGGAAGGCAATTAAAATAAAAAATATATATAAATATATCTGTCTTGAATGAGGATACCACATTTGCCACAAGTTGTGTTTTACTCCTGTGCGTATTGTGTCAACCCTGAAGATGAGACTGGAAATAACGTCTCGAAATATTGGTGAGAGATCAATGGCGGATCTTGATCCTAAAGCGCTTTCAGACAATCAGCTAATTGAAGGCTTAAAGGAGAAGGGACAAGTGAGAACCCATCAACTGAGGCCAAAAATTACATCATCTGAAAAGATAAAAGGTTCAAGATTTTGCCGACCTATGAGTGCTAACAATTGTCCCGCACAAGAAAAATGCGGTCAAATCCGAAACGAAAAGGACAGCACTGAGAAACAAAATAATTCATCTTTTAAAACGCTCATATTGTTTGGAAATTTCTGTCACCGTACAAGAAACAGAAACAAAAACGAGTCAGATTTGTTACTACTAGCATAATCAATTGAATACCCAAAATGTATAAATATGTATGATTGTATAAGAGATGATTAGTATTCACGAAATAAATGGCCTTTATCCACTTTGTGTTATTAATGTGATCTTTCTTCTAATTATAAATATACTGTGTAATATTAAAAGGCATGGACATTATAAAATATATATACATATATATATATATATATATATATATATATATATATATATATATATATATATATATACATATTATTTAGTGAGTTGGCTTTGAAGTCGCTTTTGGAAGACTTTGCATGACGTTAACTTCACTACTGCAGGTTTACCTATTCGTATAGGAAATTGTAGCGACCTATTTTCTTATATTCCTCACCCAAATATATAGTGTGTAACTGGTGTAATACCGGTTCCTACTGATGAGTAGCCGGTAAGCACGTATTGAATATGCACGAGATTATACTTTCCGTTCGTGCTGTCTTTATTTTATCGCTCCGGTCATATTTGAACTAATTTGTTACTATGTTTGCAACACCTACTACCCAATTACATATATATTGGTTCTCTGCCCTAAATAGTATCTTATTTTCAATATTTCCAAGTGAATTAAATTTTCAGTGCATTAATGGTTCTGTGAAACAAAAATAAGAACGATTTATGAAATAAAAGTTGCATAATGGATTGAAAGGTGAAATGTTAGAGCATTCAATGTTTTTTAACAAATTCGGATTGAGTATAAAACATTCATTTGAGTCGATCGTTATTACAAACATTGTGAGAATGAAGATGGAATAAGTTTTGCGTTTTAGTCTAAATGACGTAATAAAATCTATCTAGTTAATATTACTTTAAATTTGTATTCATAACTAAAATAAAAGTAATAGTATATTATTGTTAGTACATTATATTTACCAATAGTTAATGAAATTGCAATTTGAAATTTTATTTCTAGCAAATTCGATTACCATGCCTGTGGGAAAAGTGATCGATTTAATTTGCTATTAAATATGGATTCATTTTGACGTCCGCATAAAATCTTTAAAACTCGTGTAAGGTTATATGCAACTTGTACCTTTAATTAAATTTTACACTCGCGATCCGAGATTAAATTTTGTGTAATGAACTTTTAAAGGTGAGATTTTGTCAACATGGGTTCATGGTTTTCATGTTTTCTAAAGACTATGATGAACTTTGGCAACTATTCCTTTGCCCATCTATGACTTGTTATAAAGAAAATTCTGGAATCACCACTGACTTCTTTCTACGAACGAGCCTTTGAATTTGAACGCTTCTCTCAAAAAATTTATTAATTCAATGTTATTTTAGTTATTTGGCTTTTTGACATAGAAGATAAACATTTATTTATTGATATTTGATGATTAATTCTATAATGTGTCTAATCAACTTTCCATTTTGAAACACGTGCGTCATACTTTTTTGAAAAAAAATAATTTTAATTATTTTAATTTGGCATGGCGCGTCTAGCAACAAGCAAGTCCATACACTTTTGCGTACGCGGGTTGTAGCTTTGCACTAACAGTTCCACAAAGATCCGATTGATCGACCTTTCCTTGTATGTATCTGTTTTGTCTTCGATCAGTCTGGGTGCGTATTCGTTCCTTTCCTTCGAAGGCTTCAACATCGTCATACCAATTATTGGAAATGCGGTGTTACGTAAACTTTGTATACTGACAACGTTTCGGAACACCAATTCCCGTTCCATCATCTGGTCAATAGTCACTTATATACACAGCACAATACACACAATAGCAGATTTAAACAAATCTGATGCGTTTCACCCTTTCATGATAATCGTCGGCGTACAACAGAAAAGTGAATAGCCACATGAATCGTCCATCCGAATGTTTCATAGCCATTTTTATATTGGTCTAGAAATTTCGAAAATACTTTCGTCAGGTAAAATATTACCGTTTAAACTAACATTGCAAATTATAACTTTAAATTAAGTATAAATGATCATACAATTAAACAATCATTGATTGCGCGAGTGGTGGTAACAATTATTTAAATCAAGTTTGCTAGCATGAAGTAAACACCAGCCCCATTTATTTAACCAGTCGTCGAACAACATAGCAAAACTACCGCCATTCGCACGAACTGACGCGTTTCGACCTTCCAAGATCATCATCAGAGAACGACGGCAAACTGACTGATCCACGCTAGTCAGTTTGCCGTCGTACTCTGATGATGATCATGGAAGGTCGAAATGCGTCAGTACGTGCGAATGGCGGGAGTTTTGCTGTTTTTTTACGACTGGTTAAATAAAATTGGATTGGTTTTTAATTCAAGCTCGCAAACTTGATTTAAAGAATAAATGATGGAATTCAAAATCACACGAGGCTTTTACAAAAGTAGGTGATTTGAATTTATTTATACCTCGCAGCAATGACAGGTTTTCTCTCCGTCATTTCACAATGATGGTCTGATTAACAGATTTGTAACCATTACTAGAGGATGCATTCAATCTATTATTTAAAAAAATTATGCATAGCATTGATGTTTGCAACTGTACATTGCATCAGGTTATTCTTTACTGGCCCCAGGCAGGGTTTCGCCTCTAAACTAACTTAAACAAGCGAGCAGAATACTGCTATGTCATACATTATTCAGACTCCCGCCAACTAATACTTTTCTGCATTTTTGAAATGTTAGAAACTGTAAATATGCTTTGAAACGCTAGTATCATTCATGTTCATTTTAAATATAGAATTTAAAAACACACTGAACAGTGTTACAAAGATTCTAATTTTATAGTAGCCTAAGACACTGTGATTAGCATGCCGAAATTTGCCGATCTATGGCGGTAGGCAACTTTAACATTTCTCCAGAATCTATGATGTAGTAGTCACAATTCGAAGACAAAAACAGTTCACTTTCCTGAATTTTTGAATGTCGGCTTATACGCGATAAAAAATAATCACACTGTATTAGCTAGTGTAATGTTTTTAAAACGTGCGGTAAATTGTGAAAAATTTTCTCTAGAGCACACTCTTCTTCAAAGTGATTTATGTTCAATATCTGTCGAATATTGCAGACTATGAAAAAAATTCACTTTTTGACCATTAGTTGACCTATTTTCATAACGCAGTATTCATACTGACATATTTTCCACTGATTGCTATAGGCTGATATGTGTTCATTCGCTCTTCCCAAAACTAAATATCGACCCAAAAGGTAGCGCAAACTGTACAAGCAACACATTAACCTCAAGTAGCTGAGAAAACGAGAAAAGCAAATCTTGACACAAGCATTAGGATAATTTTCATATTTCTTTCCTGATTTGGGAGCTATATATATATATATATATATATATATATATATATATATATATATATATATATATATATGTATATATATATATCGATTAAAGTCACATTTGGGTTAAAATTTAGTAAAACATTATGAATCACGGAAAGGCGTATGTATTCCCTAACATTCAGAACTATGATAATTCTCTGTTAAACTGTGTGAATTTTTGGATTTTGTTTAATTGGAACCATTTGTAAAATAAATACAGTATAAACTGTATCCAATATTTTAAATTCTGTCCCGAACGCGAAAGTTTCATTTTTATTTGGTTAGAAATTAGGGAGATTATTAGATTTATAGAATAATTCTTTTCAAGAAAGAATCTTCTACAAAATTAAGATGCAATTAGGTTAACCGGAAATCACGCTAATGGAATTTTATGAACTTATGTTAAACGATGAATATCAATAAACGACAACTATAGTTAACCTCATGAATGCAGGTGATTTTATTTAAAATGATAAAAACTATATTCATTAATGATTAAATTATTATATATTCACCTTATATGCATTTTTCGCAATCTTTTGCTTAGTGTCACCAATTTCATTATTATCATTTAAAACTAGAGAATTAGCTGCAGGTAAAATGCGCAATATTTTTCCCATTTTGTGTTTTTACGTCAATGAGCTTACAATGCTCAGTTAATATTGAGGAAAACGTAAACTATCCTGAATAGAACCATGAAGAAATGCAGGCACGTGATGGTCTGTCAACGATAATCTGCAGATGACTGACGACAAAATAAAACTCAATTGACAGAAAGTCTTTCGTGCATAAATGCCACATCTTTATTGCAAGCATGAGCATATATGAACACTTTCGGTTATTATAATATTCTTTGATCTTACGGTTGGCAAAATGGACGAATCTGTCCTAAATATTCCGATTAAATTTCTATTTAATTATTTTCATCGTAGTTATCACTGGGGTTTGAAGGTATTAAATGTAAAGTTGAAGTTAAGTCAGATAACACCATCGCTCAGAATAAAATAGCGAACAACAGCATCAATGATTTCACTAGATTTAGAAACCTAATCTGCCTTACCTCATTCATTCTTCTTCCAAATCAACATTAATTGATAGTCTTTAATGTAATGTGTTCGTGGTATGCCAAATTGAATTTGCTAGATAACATTCCCAATTGATATAATTTGGAATATTTAGGAGACTACGGGACAGAAAAAACAACTATGTTTTAAATAGGAACACGTAGAAATCATAACAAAGTTACGTACAAAATGGGAGTGTTTTCACTATGGTCCGATGTTAAATTCTGTAAACTTTGTTTTTCCTACCAAGATACAAACACAGAAAATTTCGTCGAAAAGTGAGAATATTTTCCTTTTTCTACGATTATCTAATACCAACTTCGGTCAAATTCTTCATTTTCAAAATCAATAATCATAATTTAACTAAAATTAAGCATTTTACCTTTGGAAATTTACCTAAACTATTAATCTCGTATTGGATATATGAGTCGAAAGAAGCTAGATTGGCGCCAATTTAAAATTGTCATTGGTTTCTGTTTTAAATTGAAAAAAACGTATTTCTTTTTTATTCTGTTAATACGTTGCTATTACTTTGATGCAACGAATGCTAAGTAATTTAAATCACTAAGCTCTTGAAAAGATTTTTGCCTTAAGTGTTTACCCAAATATTCTCTGTTTAAGCACTGTTTTAAGACAAAATATTGAGGAGGGGGAATTTCGCAGAAATGAATACTAATAATTATTATGTAGGTCTAATCCGAGTTAGTTGGAAAGAAAAAATAATGATTAAATACGAAATGCCAATTTAACATCTAGAAAAATATTTGAATGCAGGACTAGGTTTCTTCTACTTCGATTCATTGCTGAATTTGAAGCCTAGTAGGTTTGAAGAATTTTAAAAATGGATTTAATATTATATGATTTATTGTGAGCATGGCTTATTGAGAGTATTTTATAATATTTACTTAATTGTAGATAAGAGGAACACTGATTTCGTTCTCTACATTCAAAAGTGGTTTATAATCATCCATAGGAAAATATTTGTCTTCCGTGATTCAACATTTACTTCTGCCATTTCATTACACCAAGAAGAAGACAATTAACTAACGAAGATAATTTTTACAAAATGGAGAAATTATAACATGTAATATAAATTTTCTTCAATAAGCTCAATCGGAATGGATTGATGAATTTTTAATAATTCGATTATTAAAAATATTTTCTATGCTATTTTAGAACTCCGAAACATAAATAAGACTAATAGCATCTTCGCTTCGATAGCTTTGCTAAAATACGTGTTTTATCAAAAAATGTACTATTATATTATTAAAATTCCAATTAAAGCTTGTAAAAAACAGATCTACGCATTTCATCTAATAAATTAAACGAAACAAATTTCGTAATTCCATCAACCTACTACTCTAGATTATTCCAGCTAAGATGAAGCATTTTTGATCGGTTGCACGGTGCGACATTCAAACGTTAGATCTTCACGAGTTTCGTTCGCAGATTGTCGCTTTGAACTATCAGTTTCGCAATGAACCGATTGATTCCCATTTCCAAGTACGGTTTGAGTTCGCCATTTAAAGATTAGATTTTGCCTCATCTCCAGTTGTTACTATCAACTATGTTGAATCCTTCGAAAGAAAGGGACGAATTCAAAACTAGCCAATAAGAAGACTGACTCGACGTGTACTTGAAATGGGGATCAATCGGCTCTTTGCGAGACTGATAGTGTTGAGATGAAGCTTGATAAGTTGGTACTCTACTATTTTCTGAAAGTGATGTTCCCGTCAATATTACACTCGCTATAAATATGCAAATTAAAAAATTTTCTTGTTGTCGATATATGTTTATATGAAGTATAATGTTAACTTATAATGCCTCAAATTAACTGTAAAATTCTACACATCAATAACATTTTGGAAAATAAAAAATGGTTTTTATATTTAAACGAACGATGGTTGCGCGGGTTGTGATGAAAATTAATTTTAATCAAGGTTGCGAGTTTCTTATACGCAACTGATCTATGATTTGCATACATACTAATTACGCATTGTATTGTGCAGAAAAGGCAACTCATCCAGTAGACCAGTTTCGCCCTGAATTGGAACTCATCATGTACTGTCTCGAATTTGTTGCGGACAAGGGCACATCTGTTTCGGAATCTGGTGCTTTATACACTGAGTCACTTTGTCGTACACCATACACAGTTTTCAGTTATATTCTAACTAATGTTTCCTGGTTAGCCTTGCCTTTAAGGGAAGCCTATATGACATCCCTTCAAGTCTCTGTGTACATAATGGATCAGGTGTTTATTTCAAGATAGCAACCTTTATTAATAGTAAGAGATTGTAAATGCTGTGATTACTTAGAATAGTGTAGGTATGCAGACAGAAAAATGTAGGAATAGTTAACTATTGGACGAGATCCAGTTAGAAATGGATAATTTAACATACAAATTGACGTTACAATTAAATGAAATTTTCAGAATTTATGACAATGTTGCCGATTTTGTTAAAAGCTACAGTAATTAAAATCGCAGATTTCGATATTGGACATGAATTCTCTTACTGAGTGTGTGTGTATACATAGATCTACCTTGATGGATCATGAAATACATATATGAATGCACATGTAAAACTTGACAAATTATTGATTGATGATAAATAAAATTGGTGAGAATTCAAAAATATATTTAAATGTTCACTGGAAGGAGAAAGCAACTCAGCAATTTACAGCAACTTCGAGGACTTGCCTATTATCTTGTATTGTTTGACTAAAGAGTATGTTGAGAGATGTAGTGTATGTGTGTATGTGACTATTGAATAAAATAGGACAGTATTTAACAGCCATCTTAACATTAATTATTTAACAAGGGTACTCGTCTGTGCAAGATTAGTCAATTGACTTGAGAATAATGTTTACGTGCAACACTTCGTAAACAAGCGTAAATTCGATGCGCATGTATTATCCACGTATTAGTATATACGCAGAAAACTATACTTTTATGCATACGTACAATTATGTGTATGAATATGTAAATTCAAGACCATTATTGGTTGAATGTTGACGGGAAATTCACTGAAGTGAATTACATGCTTCATAGAATTAGATATGCCTAAAAAAGTGAGTTACGTGCATTATTTCAATTGACTTAGGTATTGCTTATATGTGAGAATTTGGCGAAACCTCTGATGATGTGTACGGAAACGAGGACACGAAACGTCAGGATATCCTTCAACAGCTTCAATGGTACTTAACTACTCTGTCTGTTTTTTAGAAAAACATGTCGTTCTTTTGTATTGACAAGTCTGTTCGCGCAAGTTTTTGAAGCAGTCTAATTGTTTGCGAAAACGAATGCGTCTCGATATTCGTGTCTATAGTTTACCCGTAAAAATTAATTTATCTACTTGTTCTCAAAGGAATTGTGCCAGTAGTTTATGCAATACAAATTGACTGAACCAGATTGCTGACATGCCAATCGAAATAAATGTCTACAATTAATGTTCAATGAAAATATTTTCAAATGTCTCTGTTCAAAACTAAATCAATAACCTTGACATGTTTAAATTGATAGGTAAATTAAAATTTTAAAATGAAATTTATGCATGCCACATTACTTGTTGCGCGTGCATAAATTGAGCTGCAATAGTCATTTTGGATTTAAGTCTTACACTAACTGTCCGTTTCTATAAGAAATAGAATTAATTTCCAGCAATGAGTTAGCGCTATCTAAGCCACAATTCAGACTTAAGCAAACATTTTAAAAATTATGCAACCAACGATTTTAATGCACCACCATAAAATTAGTCAAATAAGATGGAGTAACTGAGCAAAATAATTGTGACATTAATGCTTGTCTGCTAAATACCCATTGACTTAAAATGGTGCCCAAAATATTATCTGAACAATGCAGATCAATTAACTCTTTATTGCTTAAGGGCAAGTTAGTGGACAAAAGCAAAACCGTGTTTGATGCCTTTGCAGAGAAATTATCTGGTTAAACGGAGGGAATCTTCAGATAATGACTCCTTAACTACATATGCAAGAAGCTAGAATTTTTCGACAAATTAACTTTACGTGGAAAGGAGGATGAAATTTTTACAATACTATATATATATATATATATATATATATATATATATATATATATATATATATATATATGATGTCTAATAGCCTGATTTTGCATATGTATATTTCCAGTGTGAACTCAATAGTGTACCAGATAACAAAGGCAATTCATCCAGGCTATATATATATATATATATATATATATATATATATATATATATATATATATCGAGACCTCATTCTTTTTAAAGAGTGTTGGTCTATATGTAGATACGGTCAAGGCCGAACGTAGCCTAATATATACTAGCCACTAATAGCTTTTTAAATGAAGAATATATAGACGTGAATACCGTAGTTCATTAACAAGGCGTGAAATTCAACTGATGTTACAAAATGAACAGTGAGGAGCATGATTAAAATCAAGAGAATGACACAATGGTTTATCCTTAGAACGTGTGGATGGACTACTCATGTTCCGCTTAATTAGATCAATTTTGTAGTTAACAAAGGGGCACATGCAGGTAACTTCTAAAGTTCCTTCATTGGCATTCTGTTATTTTAACTTTATATCATGATTAAGTTTTTAATTTACTAACTTTTTAATCATTTGATTTGGTGGGGGTTTACTTCTGATGAATGCGTATTACTCTGCCCGATCCATGATCACCAAGTGCACCCTTAATTACGCCATGTAACATAATAATACTAAAACAATTTGTCTGACTCGTGCTACGTGTAAATGGACATAGAGTCATTGTGGATGTTTATTTCATTATATATAACTGAACAATAAGCAGTAACACACACACACACACACACACACACACTATTATGAACTGAGCTCTTCATAAGTATGAAGGTATCGTTTTCGATGAATATTAACACGCCATATTAAACAATCATTTATTGCGCAATTGTGGATACCAAATATTGTAATCAAAGATGCCAGCCTCGTATAAGCATCACTCTCATTTTGCGTAAATTTGTCTATATAAACAAGACATCATATAATGTAGCGGGTTAGTGTGGAGGATAGAGTCATAGACTCTGATGTGAACACGCCTCGGTTTGAGTCCCTTTCGCGGCAACTTGTTGACATAACTTGAAGATATACCATTAAAGACGAGACCGGTATACTAAATTAATTACCTTCTTCAAATTAAACTTGCTTTATTAGATTGTCTTTATTTGTTCAATGAGCTGTGGACTGATGAAGGTACACAGGAAAGGACAGTAAAACTTATCCACAGAAAGGTCGAACTGGGAACAATCATATTTTCGTCAGAGAATGGATCAAGTAAATATACAATAACGTGTAACACAGTCTTTTATTTTATTCATCGTGTTTTAATTTATTATGCTTTAATTTAATATTTTAAACGTGAATTATGACTAAGAAAATGAAAAAGAATATAAGTATCGCCAATAAGAGAATTCATGAATCCATTTATTAGCAAGTTGCAGGTATTTAGACAGGAAATATATGAACGTTTAACCACAGGACAAGAACCAGGTACAAATGGATAATAATACACTTCAATCAACGCTACAAGATGGAGAAATGTGATAACTGACATCGATAAAGACCAGAGTGCGTGGATTTGCTGGAGTTAAAGGTGTTCAAAAATATATATTATATATAGTGAGTTGGCTTTGAAATCGTATTGTTGAACACTTTATATGAAGTTAGAGTCACTACTGCAGATTTATACATTCGTAAAGGAGATAGTAGTGTTCTGTTGTCCCACATTCCTCACCAAAATATAATGTGGGTAAAGGGCGTAATACCGGCTCCTATTGACGAGTCACCAGTAAGCACGAAACTAATGTGCACGAGATTATACTTTCCGTTCATGCTCTCTTTGGTTTATCTTTCTGGTCATATTTAAAATAATTTGTAACTAGGTGCGCAACACCTAATACACAAATGTATATTTATTAGTTCTCCGCCAGAAGCAGTATCTGAATATTGGTGAATTATTTAGGACTTGTTACAAAATTAACAATTTTGCTAAAAGCAGTATGAATTGAAAGCTCTGGCTTCGGTATTGGATAGAGAAAAAGCAAGCGAGCAGAATAATGCGCAATCTCTGAATTAATGCTTTATCACATCTAACAATATAAGTGATTATGCATAGGTCTACCTTAATATACTGTAATATACATATTGTTATGCGCATATAATATTTTTTAAATAATTAACATCACACGGTGTATTTGAGATCAGCAAAAATATGTTACTGTGATCATCGTCCACAATTGCTTGCATCCTTGAATAACCCTACACTTAATATTAAGTAAAATTACGTCTTATATATAAACACACACACACATACACATATATATATATATATATATATATATATATATATATGCGTGTTTGTGTGTGTGTGTGTTTAACCCTTTATTCAGGTGGAACTTACATGGAATCTTTTAAGACCTGAAGTTGTAACTAGCCACTTCCGATCTGCAATTAAACAGCAACCCCACGTAAAGTTTGATTGATACTGACAACATATATATTTTTTTGAGTGTGTGTCTGAACAAAACAGAGTATAAAATTTATAACTCTTTATTAGATGCTTTTGTTTATAAGACAGAAACGAATCCTCCTATTGTATTATTAGCAATGAAGAATTTGAATTCTTTCCATTGTTTCACAAACAACTGACCTACAATTGGCAGAGGCTAATTTAAATTCATAAGGCCTCCATTGTTGAGCATTTTGTGTCAGTTGAAATTGAAACAACATATATGCGAGAAGTGAACGTTAATTTTCGCCAATATTTAAATAAAAACGCGTATATTTAAGATAAAATCAATCAGGTTTGCTTGAGTGTAATAATGAAATAAATTTTAAGCAACTAGCTAATTTTAGTATAAAAATATTAGAGATAAAACTGGGTTATACTTGTTTACTCATTACCAATGTATGGAAAAGGACAAGGAAATTAAATTTTATGCACATATATACATACATATATATATATATATATATATATATATATATATATATATATATATATATATATATAAAAGAACATTAAAATTAGTCTTACATTCACAGTGGAATTTCAAATTCCTGTGTAAGGAGGATATGGTTTGCGTGCAGCTGTCTTTTTCAATTATTACCAAGTTCAAACCAATTTGATTTTATTGCAATGACGTAATGGCCTGATTTGGCTAGTTATTTATTAATTAGTCAATTTCAAATATTTCTCCATCTTATGCCTTTAGCGGTAATTTCTGAGCTTCATTAATTATGACTTTCCTGCCCAACAATATTTTATAAAATAAAATATAAAATATGGAAATATTATTTTACAATTTTGCTATTATTATTTATTAAATTCTCCCATATCAGCATTATTTCATTATTATACAGCAATTTTAATTGATAAAGCATAAAACCTATAACCTACTCGGTAAATGTTCTTTTTATTTGCGTTTTAGTAATAATATGCTTCGGAGTCACATTATAAATTTAGAAATAATTGTTAAAATAGGATAATAACCAGCAGCCAAGACATCTTGTCGTATTCTGTACTTAATTGCATACGTAATATTCCAAATGTAATTTACATTTATTTTATTCAAAGTTGTGAATTTGATATAAACACCAATCCTATTGTCTATACATTTTAACCTACCCTATGCAATGCTTAATTTATGTTAACAAATGTAAACTTATAATGGGGTTGTGTTTATATCAAACTCGCAACCCTGAGTTATATAATTGTGTCCGCCATCTGGTCAGTCAATGATTGTTTAAATGCATTAAGTGGCAATATAATTTTTTCAAGCAATTCGTAAAAAGAGATTTTTAACTTTCATATGTCCGTGTTTTGCACATGAATGATACTTCGTTGGCAATTTCTGCGCAAAATGCATATTGATTTACTTATAACACTTGAAAAAATTAACAATACGGAAATTACATCTAGTCCATTTGTTAGTGATCGTTTTCCTGTTATAACATGAAATAAGCAAACAGTTCATAAGTGTGACGACTGTGGCATCATATTTGTGTGAAATATTTATTTTGAATTTTTGCGGGATAACGGCTTCATATTCTGCAATGCCGCGTTTTGTGTACGCGGGTTGTAGCTTTGCACCAAAAGTTTCACAAAGTTCCGATTGATTACAATTTACTTTTCTGTGTCTGTTTTTACTTCGATCAGGCTGGGCGTGTATTCGTCCCTTTCTTCCGAAGCTGAAAAGCAAAAATTCAAAATAAATTACTGGCGTTCTCATTTAGATTTCAATCAAAATTGACGCAGAACTATAAACAATTGCTTTGACACAAAATAGCCATAAGAATCTAAACACAAGCTGTGTAAATACGTATCATTCAGCAATATAATTTACCTGCGGATTAAACTACCTTTTAACCGCTTAGGTATTATGAAAATATTGAAAGCAAAATATAAATAGAAAATAATGTCTGAATCACATCGATTGCCATCCAATTGTCTTGTAGGCAAATCCTCGAGATAATCATAAAACGATCTGTGAAGATATGGACAATCAAGACGTGTAAACTAACTTAAAAGAATAAAAAATGCAAAACTTGATTTATCAAAATTACATTAATTGTGTTTTTACTAAAACAGTCTGAATTGAAATTGTTAAATAGGTGTTGCGAACATAGTAACAAATTAGTTAAAATATGACCAGAAGGATAAGCCAAAGGCAGCATGAACGAGAAGTATAATCTCGTGCACATTCGCTTCGTGCTTACTGGCGAATCATCAGTTGGAGCTAGTATTAAGCCCATTACCCATTATATATTTTGGTGAGGATTGTGGTAAAATAAGATGATACAATCTCCTATGCGAATGTGTGAACTTAAAGTAGTGAAGCTTACTTCATGTAAAGTCTTCGACAATACGACAACTAGGCCAACTCACTATATACTATATATATATATATATATATATATATATCCAAGTCTGTAAAGGATACAAACACAATGGCTATTGTGTCAGTAAATGATACCAACATTATGATACTGAAAAGTTTCGTGGTACCAAAACTATGTTGGTCGAGTCGGTACATATTACATGGCCTTCAATGTATGCTAAAGTTTACCCAATTTGAGAATTACAACTGTTTCTGAATTCCTGTTATTTCAGAAAATCCATGCATTCCTTCCATGATGGATGCCAATTATCACTTATCTTGTAATCATTGAATCATTTTATTAATCTTATTTGAACAAATTTGTTACTAGGTGCGCAACACCTAAGACACAATTGCATATAAATTATATCTCCGCTACAAACAATATCTTGTCTGAATTGCAGCTGCTTTGTTCCATGAATATATTTCGGCATCCTTTGGCGTACGCCATCTTCTGTTCATCAATCTTCACAAGTTTTATAAACAAACTAATGAAGCAAGTCTGGTATTTCTTCCAACTATATCATTTATATTTCTGTCTAACTTTCAGCTAGATAGTTGCGTGGCACGTGCCTGTGTGTCTATGTCCACCCGCGCAATCAATTATTGTTAAATTGTATTGTCTATATATGTATATGTGGCGAAAGCTGCAAACAGTTAATGTTCGTGACTGCATATAAATTGTGCAGCCGACATTTCCAGTCAAGTTCAATGTATGCAAGACTGCTATAGGTGAGAGCCGCATATCTAAATTTGATTTCCATATATATTCAATGCGGTTTGATCCTCGATAGTCAGTTTGCCGTCGTAGTCTGATGATGATCATGGAAGGTCGAAACGCATCAGTGCGTTGCGGCTGGCGGTAGTTTTGTTATGTTGTTCGAAGACTGGTTAAATACAATGGGGTCGGTGTTTACTTAAAGCTCGCAAACATGATATAAAGCATTGTTACTACCACCCGCGCAATCAATTATTGTTAAATTGTATGTCCACGAATGTTATGTTCATCCAACTTAGTAAAACTACAGTGGCTGAATATGAATTTTCCGTTTACTTGCGTTAGACTATATGTTGTATACTCACAGAGTGAAATGATGTGATTGAGGTCACCATAATATTATAGTGTGCGGTGTTCAAAAAGTAAGATCCACTCGTCATGACCACATGCCATGTTAAGTGAGAAAATTATAAAACAGACGATTCATGTACTTCTGCAATTTCACTCAAACCAATAAATTTATACTTAGGCTTCACTTGCTTAGTGCTGGTTGTTTACATATCATTAAATCGGCTCACGTTACGGACGTGCATGTGTGTAAACTTAAATATTCAGTTAAATATAATTATTTCACGTTACAGCCATCTAAATGAAAATAATGCCAATAGGTAATATTTTAACCTTTGTACGCATAAGAATAATTATTTAATTCGTAACTTAGGTAATGCTATATTAAGAGTGTGATTTCAATAGATAGGGTGGGGTAACACACAGAAGAAAACCATATTCATTAGAATAAGAAAATTAATTAAGATATGAAGTAAAATAATTGATAGTTAGACATGACAATTATGAAAAATATTTAACGCAAGGATTAGTAACCTAAAGAAAAATAGAGGAAAGTCCTTTAATAAACATTCACCACACTAAAAACTTTAAAAATAAACGAACAGTTAAAGGGCGAAATTTAAGGAGAGTGCTTCCTCAATAATTGATTAGCCAGTAATTGGATAATAAGCCTAATAAAAAGTCTGTCTTAATCCGATATATTTAATCATTTACTGGGGCTAATTTCAGATTCTGACTTGTGTGTTCGTCATTTACTAAAATTATTTAATGCAGTATTCCAAATCGAACCTAATGATTTTTCCCCAACTGCTTCATTTATAATGTTATCTTGAAATTTATTTTGTATAGATTCTCCAATCAATCTCATCATTCTGTTACAATATCATACCGTCTTGCGTCTGCAAGAATCCCTGTTAATAGTATGCCCGGTCTCCACTGCATGACGGGCAAGATCAGATTTAGCAAATTGTTTATACTTACATGCATTTCTATGTATTCCTCTATTTGGATTGGCCGCATGGTCTCAAAAACGTACATGAGACTAAAATCATGACATGGCATTTATTACAATTCTCATGCTTCTAAGGGTTCGATATTACTTTTGTTAGTGAATCTAATGCTCAGGGTAAGGGACTGTTTTAAAACGGTTCATTTATTGTACTTTAAAGCTACTAAATTGCTTTCCTGCTTAGCTTAGAGTCCGGTAGTACTATTACCTTATGATCTACTTCTCTCTATCATCTTTTATATACTTGAAATTAAGTTACAATTTTCTTACGCTATCCATCATTGTATACATTATCTGTTGATTCAAAGATTTCTTGACTTTGCGAGTAATATAAAAAAGTAAAAATCAAGCACTCAAATGAAGATACTGGCGGAGTCATTTATGATGTTGACAAAAATGGCAGGCGAGCTATGAACAATTTTATTGGCGCCAAATTGCATTGATATACAAAACATCACAAGGTGAAAAAATTAAAAGTTAATACGAAGATTTCTTTACCGTAAGATTTTCATATTGATATGAAAAGAAAATTTATAATCAAGACACTCCTGTATCATTTAATTTGTAAGCAAAAATTACAGACGAACTATAAGCAATTGAATTGACACAAAATTGTGTTGATAATCGATACACGGCCTGTGCAAATGTGTATAAACCGGCCGTACAAATTCCTTGTGCATTCAAAGATTTCCTGATAGTGCGGGTATCATAATAATATTAAAAGTTAAAATAAATAAGAGAATATCGACTGAATCATTCAGATTGCAAGTAGAAACAAGAAACTGCTCACAATTAAATGCCTTGGAAACAAATCTCCCTAATTTATCAAACTTTATCTATGTAACTACGCAAAACTCATCCCGTCGTTCTAATAGCATGGTAAATCAAAGACATCCTGTCGTAAAATTACGGCAACCAAGTTAAAAGCAAAATACAATGAAACAATATTTGAAACATGATTCAGATGGCAAGCACAAAAAATTTGATATATAAGCAACTGTCTTAGCACCAAATCGTAATGATAACTAAAAGATGACCTGCGTAATCAGGTATCATCTAGGCGTGTAATTTAAATGTTGATTGAATGATACAATAACCGTACGTGTATCATAACAATATGAAATGTGAATACTTCAAAGAAAATACTGGCAGGGTCATTTAAATTAAAGGAACAGATGGCTGACGGGCTATAAGCATTTACTATAAGCAAGGTTTTAATCTCGATATGAACACCTGGCCCATTAAGCCCATTCATTTTTCAGTATAAACTAAGAATTGTAGAGTGTAGAAAAGGAAATTTATCCAGTAGTTCAGTATCGTCGTTATTGGAAACTCATCACGTACTGACCAAACTTTTCCGCTGACAGGGCACGAACCTGGACACGTCTGAATCGAAATCTGATGCTCTAAACACTGAGCCAACCTGCCGCACACTAAACACTATTTTGAATTATATATTAATTAATGTAACACGGTTTATCTTTTTTCTTTTATGTGGAGCTCATATAGCATCCATGGCTTTAAGCAACTGTCTTCACTTCAACACGTTGTTATAATCCAAAAGCAACCTTTTTAAATACGAATCGGTCATCCGTGAAAATAAGCTACGAATTCAATTGTTTCCTGACAGTACGAGTAAATTGACAATGTAAAAGCCAATATGTCAAATAAAACAACAGATTAGTTATTTTGATAGCATGCCCATGTAACTGGCAGACTACAAAATATTAACAGACTCCTAAATCTATATCAAAATATCACAGGATACTTGGAGACGCAATCCTTCTGTTATCATGCTAGTGCAGATTTTGTTCCTACTCGATTATGTATTGACTACTTTCGATATACTAGTTTTGTCAATGGGATGATTTTCTATTAAAGTTATTTACTGATGCATTATTTGTAAGAAAAAATGATATATAATGTAGACCTAAATATTTTATAAAAAATAACATAAATAGATGTTGTGTTCTATGGAATGGAAACGAATACTATTAATAGCAAGACCATTTTAAAGTTAAATCTATTTCCCAAATACTGGCCAAATCGACCAATTTAAAGGGACCCATTACCTAAATTGTTTAAAAGTGCATAATATAAATAAATACGATTATTTTTTTCTGTTACACACAAGTGATAAAATTTACATTTATATAAACAGAAATAACATAAAATAGATAAGAAAGTTAAATTGGTTTAGGCTCAATTCTAAGCGTAGCTCAGTGGTCAACTTAAGCTTGAAGTCTAATTTATAACTTACATATAGTGTCTTCCCATTCTATATTATCTAGATCGTATTTTCTCTGATTGGTGTCAGATCAAAATGCTTAAAAAGGAATAAATTGGTTCGATAATGGATTTAGAATAATTGCCTGAAACATTTTGTGGCTAACAACGGATTGCTCCTATCAAATTTCAATAAAATTTGTCGAACTAATTACAAGTCAGTTAAATACTGATTTCTGCGGAGAACTAAAAAATATGCAAGTATGTATTAGGTGTTGCGAACCTAGTAACAAATTAGTTCAGTTGTGACCAGAAGGATAAACCAAAGGCAGCATGAACGGAAAATATAATCTCATGCACATTCGTTTCGTGCTTACTGGCGACTCATCAGTAGGAGCCGGTATTACGCCCATTAACCACTATATATTTGGTAGAAGAATGTGGAATAATAGGACGGTACAATCTCCTAGACAAATGTGTAAACCTGCAGTAGTGAAGCTAACATCATATAAAGTCTACGACAATGCGACTTCAATGCTAACTCACACTATATAATATATACCGAGTCTGTAAAGGATACTAACACTATGGCTATTGTGTTAGTAACCTGATAACACTTTTGTACCGAAAAGGTACATGGTACTAATACTATGGTTTCCGAGTCGGTACATGATACCAACCTGATGGATATTAATTTATGCTAAAGTTCACCGAAATTGAGAATTACAACAATTTCTGAACACCTGTTACTCCAGTAAATCCATACACTCTGGCCTTGAACGATATCAGTCATCATATTACGCGGTAATCAAAGCATCATTGAATTCAATATATAACACAATAGTCATAGTGTTAGGATCTTTTACAGACTCGGTATATGTATTATATAGCGTGACTTAGCGTTGAAATCACATTGTCGAGACTATTTGATGTTAGCTACTCTACTGCAGGTTTAAACATTCGTCTAGGAGATTGTACTGTTATATATTGAATTGAATGATGTCATGCCTACCGCGAAATGTGATAACTGATATCGATCAAGGCCAGAGTGTATGGATTTATTGGAGTAAATGTGTTGAGAAGTAGTTTTAATTCTCAATTTCGGTGAACTATAGCATATATTGATATCTATCATGTTGGTACCATGTACCGACTCGGCAACCATAGTGTTAGTACCATGTACCTTTTCGGTACTATAATGTTGGTATCGGTTACTGACACAATAACCATATTGTTAGTATCCTTTACGGACTCGGTATATATATTGTATAGAGCGAGATAGCGATGAAGTCGCATTATCGAGCCTTTATATGATGTTAGATTCACTATTGCAGGTTTACACATTCGTCTAGGAGATTGCACCGTCCAGTTATTCCACATTCCTCACTCAAATATATAGTGGTTAAAGGGCGTAATATCGGCTCCTACTGATTAGTCGCCAGTAAGCACGAAACGAATGTGCATGAGATTATACTTTCCGTTCATGCTGTCTTTGGTTTATCCTTCTAGTCACAACTGATCTAATTTGTTACTAGGTTCGCCACACCTAATTACATGTCATCCAGAAGAGACAAAGCACACTATTAACTGGATTAATTCTAGACGCATAGCGATATACAATCGATACGAAACGAAACGAAGACATTGATTTGAAAGTCTTTTGCAATTGAAGCAAGAGATGATGATAATGCAAAAGTAGCTGCTTTGGAAGAAACGCTAGGTTACATTTGGAATACGGCACTAGCCACTGGTAGGAAACGGCGGTGCCATGAATTGGAATCTGAAACTAGTTCCAGCAAAATATAAAAAATAATGAATTAAGATTAGCTAACAAGTGATTTTATATATTTACAATTTTTTTATTAATTTTTTACAGTACCATTTGTCAAATTTGCATCTTTTATTTAGTTTTATATTACTTGATTTACTGGCCTATTCAATGTGAACTTTATTAATGGGCTTTTATGAAAAATATCAACTTTCCTCACTGTGATCTTATTTTCATTAGGTAATTTTCTTAACTTTCTCTCTGACCTTTATTTATTTTACTTTGGATCACAATTAAGCTATTTATCTTACAATATCTAATCAATTAGCCTGGTACGATTGTACAGCTCCTTTAGTCAAGTCCACGATCGTGATAAAAATATTAAACCCAGTGTATGTAATCAGTCGTGACTGCATACAAATATTTCCGCCAAAAGTCCTAGTAAAGCTAAATTATTGTGAGAATAATAGAGGTGAATGCCAGTTTTCTAATATTGCTATCATTTTTGTACTAATTATGGTTTTATCCGCATTAGCCAATTTTTCCTCGGACTCTGCTGATGACCATGGGATTTTGTAAAAATTTCAGTATTTTGGACTGACAATAGATTTGCAGTTGTGCGAAAGGCTTGATTGAATGAAATTTGTTTTTTTATCAAACTCGTACACTTGAATAGAATTATTTTTATCACCACTCGTGCTATCAATATTTATTTAATGCTTTCAATACAGTTGTAATTAAATTAAATTTATCTTATTGTTCGCACAAAATGTGCTAGTATCTTTCGCGAATATAATATCATGCATCAGATTACTGAAATGCCAATCCAGATATGTGTTTTAAATTGTTGTTAAATAAATAAATCTATAAATATCTTAATTTAAATCTAAAGCTATAATCTTGGCACGTTTAAAAAAAACAGTCAAAATCCAATGAAATTTAATTAAATCAAGTTTGCGATCTTGATAACTACATCGCAGGGTGCTCAGAG
>JAQBSW010003567.1:0-81085 GCA_029291075.1 Eudiplozoon nipponicum
TAAATCCTACAGAGAGACATTGATGGGTTCTGGACCTCAGGGATGGTCACTGCAAATTTTTGGCCTCTTACTCATGAAACGAGCTTGACAATATTCTTAATCGATGAAGTGCCACAGCTCGATGTCCTTCATGCATGTTAATGAAAGCAGTTTTTTGTTCCGCGTCCGCCTTCTCCACACGATATGATCTATCAATGACTGTGTGTATCGCCGTGGGTTCCAACATAGTCCCGATAATGTAGACCGCATCATTTAGGCGCGTGCATGAGCTGCTCGGGCACAATCTTGTCGCTGTTTGGCGCATACGGCTTGAGTTAGCTGTTGACGGCGTTCCTGAATATCTGGTAAAGTGCAGCGAACTTGGTCCTTGGTTCTACGGTTTCATTTGGCAAACGTATTTCTACTTCACCAACCATAGTTGCTGGATCCAGTCATGTAGCTCTCGATAACGTTAAACAAATGGCTAGTTCGATTAAATATAATTTAACCCACCAATAATCGGAGGACTAGTTGAACCTACATCGAAGAACCTCGTTCGTTAATGGTGCGCTCGCCCAGCTAAAAATTAGTCTATGAGTGATACATGGCATCTCTGGAATGCTTTTTAATAGGGTGCTTGGACTACTAATTTAATTCCTCCGAATTGGACCGTGCACATTTAGCGGTCAAGATAACTTGTGCTGCGCCAAACTGACTGAGCCTAGGCTGTTCCAATTAATTTCAAATTCTCTACTTTAAATGCAAAAATTTGAACCATTTGGTAAACATGTCGACCATCGAGAGCACAGAGGCCTCGTCACCACGCGCCACCATTTCGATAGGAAAACTGTGATTTCGTTCTGTGGAAATAAACGCATTAGAGGTTCTTTTTCACATTTTTGTGGTTCATAAAGTTGGCATTTAATGTGCAGTTGACAGTAGACAGAATTTATTTTTCAATGCCTTGCCAATACAGCCGCAAAATCATTTTGACAGTGAGGAGTTCCGCGTTCGGATGTTCCAGCGTTTCACGACAAAAAGCAACCAGGTCTGGTCTTATTGACTCGACAAAAATCATTGTAATTTTGTCCATTTTGGAAACGAGCTAATTCAGTATTTGATGTGGACACCCGTTCGCCGATTTTTGTAGCTGCCTCACTAATTCGCGGTATGTAGCATTGGCACGTTATTTACCGAAGACATATATTGGTGGCGATACTCTAACTGCAGAATCTGTGCTTAACGCATCGTCGGCAGAATTCCCTATACCAGCTCGGTGGTTAATTGTAACATAGCATTCAATGAGCTCGTCAATGGCAAAATGCACTTATTTCGTTTCAATACCTAGTAACCGCCATTGCACCAGTGCTTTCGATCGGTAAAGACATTTATATGTCTATTGATAGCAAAGTATGAAGGGCATAATGGGATGCTGGTAGTTCTTTTACGGGGCTGTTTAATTTTGCCCCTCTTCAGTGTGTTTGCGACTTACATATGGAGCTAGGCGTCCTTTGGCTTGTAAAGCTGCCATGGTGCATCAACCATCAGGGTATCTGTGCGCCATGCACCGTAGTAATAAGTTAAAAAACGACCTTTACCTGTTTCTGTTTACCTTGGACAAATGCTTCTTGGATCTCCTTCGCCAAATTAATCTGTATTTAAAGACTAAATAGCCTTGACAATGTTTTTGGTGTGACCGCCATTCCCTCGAGGTATGCTCTATGAACAATCATCATACCAATAAATCGCCAAAGTCAATTTCTAGCCGTGGGTCACGGATAATCCTTAACAGGCCAAACGTTTGAAATTCACGCCATTTATCCATCAACACTGGCAGACATATGTGTATATTTTCAGAATTAAAATGTAAGGGATACTCTTCGGTTCTGAACAGTATTTTCCGCATCCGAACACAAATTTGTTGTCCTATGATTGCCCGAATAATTACATGATCAACGTACACTGTCGAACAGTTTATATCTGTTACGACTGAATCCGTCATTCTTTGTAACAGTTTAATTGTGTTCTTCAGAACATATTATACACGAGAAAGGTGGAAATCGGATTGCCATATGTGCACGGCCTCATTCTGGTAGCCTATGGGCTGGACGATAAATTGTCAAAAGCCCTCGGCTATGCTAAACACGGAAAACTACTAGCCACTTGCTTGCTGCAGAAACAGATGACGGAATGAAGTCATTCGTTACGGATTAGTTTTCACCACCGAGTTAGGTGGTGAGAAGCCCTTCGCCAGTCAACGCGAGTCATTAATCCTCGTAACGTGAACAATGACAGCTGAAAACCTAAATGACGGTGACTCTATAATGGCGGTATTAATTTTCTCATGAGTTGTTTAGGTAGCGGCCGCGAGTTTTTACTTTAGAGTAGCACCGTGTACACACGGTGGTTTGTAACTGTTGTTCAATTATTGCCAACGTTTAAAACGATCGAATGTAGATCGCTGACTATCTGTGCAATCAGGTAACAGGGATATGGTGTCGCAATGAATTTTAAATTTTTTCTGCTTTTCGAGCAACAGACTTGCCTCACGATGAATGCTGTATATCGATTGTATAGGAGCCGGGCTCTTTTATCTGAAGTTTTTTTCTCACAATTAATAGTCCTCACTCAGTTTAGAATAAAGTCTAAATCCACCAGGGTTGTTTTGGTGCTTTCAATAGTAAAAGACAAGATAAGTTTCACTATTTATTTGTAGTTTGCTGCCTCATTCACCCGCACCTACCCTGGTTGAGCAGAGGCTTTGTATAACGACTATGGCATGGGCCACACAGATTTAGAGTATTTGCGATGTATGTACACTTTCGTTCTGTTGATCCGTTCTAAAGTTAAACTTTAACATAACTAGATTACTTTCCCTCGCGGGCCACATGATTCTGATCAAAGTGCTGGGTGCCATGCGGAACTTCTTCCTTAAGCCCATTATCCTGAACAAAATGGAGTCTTTGATTTCGGCCATCACACCGGCTCTCAGTATTTGGGATGTGATGGGCCTTTTCGCCATCTTGATATGGCCGCTTTCACGGAGAAATGTATTAAAGTTGTTTCCGAATAAGTACTATAGTGTTCACATCTGCTTACTTGTAATCTGTTATATTCACGTATTGCGAATGTTTCTAAGCCACTGGTTGCATTTGCCTATCTCGGACTCGCTGTGTAAGACGCCAAGAATTAGCAGATGGGATGTCGCATCTGCATACTGTTCATATGGGCTTCAGACGTGTTGCCGTTGGCTCATAACTGGTGTCCGTCATGGTTGAATTTTGTGTAGCTTGGACGGTCACATCCTGGCTGCCAGATATGCTCCATATAATACCATATATAGTAGCGGCAAATAGCCTAAACCCGATAGACTCATACGGTAGAAAATCCAACAAATTATCCGATAGCTAGGAACACCACCGCTTAATACCTGCTACGGTATATACTAGAAGCTCAGACTGCAATGGCTTAGTTTTTTTATAATTTAGCAGACACTTCCTGTGGTCTGACATGAAATTGATTCAAAAATCGCCGTTCAATTTCTGTGTACTCGAGTTCTACCGATAATTTTAATTATAATGTTACTGAACATTCTACTAATTCATGAACATCTATCAGTAAAATCAGTGCTTCTAATGATAAATCATGCGCTCGCATCCAATTATGTAAGCATGAGCTTTAATTCCGATCACGGTCTGAAATTACTGGTGGATTCTTATGTAAAAAATATCAAAAGTTTTGTATGCTATTGCTTGGGCTCGATCACCGTTATTGTATTCGCACTAGTGAATTGGTTCACTTATTCAGATTCGCTGAATTTTCACAGTATCCATTCAATCTAAATAAGTTTGAATACTCGCTAATTCTACAGTTACAGAATTAATTTGTCTCGGTAACATCAGATCTTCTACTGAAAAATAAGAGAAACCATATTACTGCTTGCAGAAATGATTTATTTATTCTAATTAAAAAAAACAGGTGTTTTCGCGCACATTTATTTTCAAATAATAGTTCGTGTTTATATAATTTAACGAACATTGGTCGCGCGGGTGGACATAACATTTATTATAATCAAGGTTGACGTCTTGATATAAGCACCTGACTCATTAATTACTTAAATTGGTCAGTATAAACTAGAAAATGTATAGTGTAGAAAAGGCAATTCATCCAGTAGACCGGTTTCGTCCTTATTGGGAACTCATCAAGTACTGGCCAGAATTTCCCGCGGACAGGATACGAACCTGGGCACGTCTGCTTCGGAATCTGGTGCTCTAACCACTGAGCAATCCTGCCGCACACTATACTACACACAATTTTCAGTTATATACTAACTAATGTAACTTGGTTAGTCTATTTTTCCTTTAGATGGAGCTCATATGGTATTCATTTAGACCTAAAGTTCCAAATAACCATCCCAAATCTGTCATTACTGAACAGACACCACGCTAAAAGGGAAAGTGATATTGAAGTGAACATTTATATAATTAAACTAACATTGGTTGCGCAGGCGTTGATAACAATTATTTATTATACTGACATATGTAAGTAATTAATGAGTCAGGTGCTTATATCAAGACCACAACCTTGATTATAATAATTGCTATCACCACCCGCGCAATCAATGTTCGTTTAATTATATAAAATGTTCATTTCAATACCACTTCCCCATGTAGTGTGGTGTCTGTCCAGTAATGACAGATTGGGGATGGTTAGTTGGAACTTTGTGTCTAAATGGATGCCATATGTGCTCCACCTAAAGGAAAATAGACTAACCAAGTTGCATTAATTAGTATATAACTGAAAATTGTGTGCAGTGTAGTGTGCGGCAGGATGGCTCAGTGGTTAGAGCACCAGATTCCGAAGCAGACGTGCCCAGGTTCGAGTCCTGTCCGCGGCAAATTCTGGCCGGTACATGATGAGTTCCCAATAAGGACGAAACCGGTCTACTGGATGAATTGCCTTTTCTACACTATACAATTCTTAGTTTATACTGACATATGTAAGTAATTAATGGGTCAGGTGTTTATATCAAGACCGCAACCTTGATTATAATAATTGTTATCACCACCCGCGCAACCAATGTTCGTTTAATAACTGAAACTTGTCTGTAGTGTGCGGCAACGCGATTCTGTGATTAGAACACTAGAAATCTGAAGCAGACCAGCCCAGCTTCGGGCTCTGTTCGCGGCAAATTCTGGCCAGTATATGATGAGTTCCCAATAAGGACGAAACCGGTCTACTGGATGAATTGCCTTTTCTACACTATACAATTCTTAGTTTATACTGACAAATTATGTACAAAATGGGTCAGATATTTATAACATGTATGTATTTGTTAGGCTTTACTGTGGGCGTGAAATGGGCTCAATATTTTCATATTAATACGGTTAGATGCTGCAAGTTTTTAAAATCACTTATCGCCAGTCGCGTGCAATGATGCGTTTCGACCCTCCATGATCATCGTGAGAGTACGACGGCAAACTGACTAGCGAGGATCAAACCGCATTGAATATATATGGAAATCCAAGTTAGATATGCGGCTTTCACTCCAAACAGTCTCGCATACATTGAACTTGACTGGAAATGTCGGCTTCACAATTTCTAAGCAGTCACGAACATTAACTGTTTGCAGCTTCCGCCACATATACATATATAGGCAATACAATTTAACAATAATTGATTGCGCGGGTGTGGTAACAATTATTTAAATCAAGTTTGCGAGCTTGAAGTAAACACCAATCCCATTGTATTTAACCAGTCGTAGAACAAACAAACAAAACTACCGCCAGCTGCAACGTGCACTGACGCACGACCTTCCATGATCATCATCAGAGTACGACGGCAAACTGACTACCGAGGATCAAACCGCATTGAATATACATGGAAATCAAAGTTAGATATGCGGCTCTCACCTCTAGCAGTCTTGTATACATTGAACTTGACTGGAAATGTCGGCTGCACAATTTCTTGCAGTCACGAACATTAACTGTTTGTAGCTTTCGCCACATATACATATATAGGCAATACAATTTAACAATAATTGATTGCGCGGGTGGTGGTAACAATTCTTTAAATCAAGTTTGCGAGCTTGAAGTAAACACCAATCCCAAGTAAATTTGAATATGCAGCTGTCACCTCTAGCAGTCTCGCATACATTGTACTTCACTGCAAATGTCAGCTGCACAATTTCTATGCAGTCACGAGCATTAACCGTTCGCAGCTTTCGCCACAAATATATAGGTAATACAAGTAAACCATCATTGATTGCGCGAGTGGTGGTAACAATTTTATAAATCAAGTTTGCGAGCTTAAACCAAACACAAATCACATTAAATTTAACCAAATGTCGAACAACATAGCAAAGCTACTGCCAGCCGCATGCACTGACGCGCTTCGACCTTCCATGATCATAGTCAGAGTACGACGACAAACGGACTAGCGAGGATAAAACCGCCATTCATATATATGAAATCAATTGTTTTTTTTTACCCTGATTTTTCTATGTACGTTTGTATTTGCCTTTCTATCTCCAAGTTCTAGGCGTTGGTATCATTTACAGGTTGAGCACTTATTTCATATGGCGCAACGGCTTCGGTGTCGCACTGCGTTTGACTTTAAATAAAATTGAATAGTACGATTGCGTTAATATGCAAAACTATTGGACATTGCACCGTCAAACTGTCCCACGTGTCTTGACAACATATAAAGTGAGTTTTGGGTGTATTGGCGATTCATAATTATAGGTTGCCAGTAAACTACAATTACATGTGCAAATTAAATTACACCTTTCGTTCAGACCGAATTTGGCCCATCATTCTGCTTCGTTTTCTTAATTGATTATTGCTTATTTGAAGTCTGCAAACCGGATTAAAATTATTGTTATCATTAGAAGTGAAAGAAAACATCATAAAATTGTAATTGAGCATGAGTTTTCAGATAGGACGGAAAAGGACTGTTGCAGTGGTTAGGCTTGGGGCCGAGAACACGCAAATGGCTCTCTTTAAATCTGATTTTAGTACAAGACGATCACCCCACAGAAGTGAAAGATTGCTGCAACGGAGCGCTCAATAGAGTGATAGAGCAGCAGCGGAGTCTTCGGAATCAATTATCAATAGCTAAGTTTTATTTAAATTTATTTTAATAACACGTGTACATAATGCGAGAACTCCCACATATATTCATTCAGAATAGATAAATCAATTCTAGAAGCAGATATTTTGCTTCTCATTGTTCAGTAGAAGAGCAGGAACAAATGTTTACTGTGCAAATAGTTACTGCAACTGAAGTATCATCACATATTTAACCTGGCATAGTTCAAAATTGTCAACGTTAAAACTGAAGGAGTAATTAAAAGAGATACAACTCACATGTCGACTAAAATTGTGGTGATCGATGTAGAGTTGCAGCAGAAGAATCAATGCCAGTGTTTACATTTGATTCAACCCCTTATTTGCGGCCTTCATTTAAATTCAAGTTTATACTTAAGAAACTTAATGATGATAGGCAAAAGTTGTGGTTTAAAAATTTTAAACCTCGTTACAAGCACAAGATTTCTTTTTTGAATCTCAGATTTTACGAACGACACGTCAAGAATGGTTAGATCATTTGATAGTGGCCTAATTTTAATTACCAGTAAAACTTCCGAATGCAGAATTTAAACGGCGAAAATTGGATTTCTTCCATGTCAGTCGATAGGAAGTTTTTTTTTGAAAATTATGCTAATTAAAACCAATGCTGTGTGAGTATACCATGAATACCTTGGCAAGTATTACGTGGTGGTTTCCCAAGCTAACGGATTACTTGCCTGGTTTTCAACCGCGAGAACGTCCATGTCAAGATGGCGAAAATGTCCACCACCTCACAAACTTTGGTAGCCTACATGAACGCCTGCATCATGACATAGATAGTGTTTGTGGCGAACTAATATATAAGCAACTGTGTATTAGGTTTTGCGCACCAAGTAATAAATTAGTTCAAATATTGACAACACGAACGGAAAGTAAAATCTCGTGCACATTCGTTTCGTGCGTACTGGCGACTCGTCAGTAGGAGCCGGCATTATTTGGGTGAGGAATGTGGGAAAATCGGACGGTGCATTCCCCTATACGACTGTGTATACAAGCAATAGTTGAGTTAACTTTATATAAAGTCCATTCATGCTGTCTTTGGTTTATCCTACTGGCCATATTTGAACTAATTTATTGCTATTAGGACAACACCTATTACAAAATAGCATCATGCCTTACCAGTGTTCAGAATTGTGAATCTATGGAATTGGCTCCGTATGGTACTCAGCAATACGTTCAGATTAGCGTAGCCCATGAAGAAGGCCGTTTTAGGAGTAATAACATCTAAGGTTATCTAATAAAAATGTATGCTTAGAAAAATTCCACGGACAGCTAAAACCATTTTTTATGGGTGACAATTTTTCTTGTCGTCATGGAATGCCTGTAGCGTTGCCGTAATAGCTGCAGGTGAATCGTTTGGCAAATTATTGTAAATGATGAATCTACTTTATGCCTTTCATTATTGCATAAACTCAACAAAACACAAATTTGGTTTTGACTTTTTCGAAAATTCGGGAAGACCTTTTATTGTAGGAAAGCATGTGAATATCTCTACAGGCCATAGAGCCCTTCTATCATACTGTTGATAGGCCTAACTCTGATGCATTGTGAAGCACGTCTGTTTCCAGAGTAATAGTAAATGTTTGCAATCCAGAAAAATACGATATACCTGTCCCTGAATACAGGAATAACCCCACTGGATGGTTTGCATTTGCTACCTTATACAATGCTTAGTTCATATTGGCGATCGTATATTTAATTGGATTGGTGTTTATATCAAGATTTCAAACTCGATTTTAATCATTTTCATCGCTACCTATGCAATAAATAATATAAATTGTTATTCAAATTTGTTTTAATATCCGCTCGCATTATTCGATAGGTTTCGTATATATTTTTTTACAAAATAAATAAATAATTGTTGCCAGCGATGATACGGCTTCTTAATCTTTGGTAAAAGATCTGTTATGAATGTTAGCAGGATAAGTATTATAGTAACCGATGAACTTTTGTATTTTAAATCTCGTCCAGATGAAACGTTTATTGTGATCACTAAAGGGCTCCACAAAAGAGATTCAAATTATCTGAGTGAATTTAATAATGACGATTTTTGTTGTTCTAGTATTAATTGTAAATCAATTTACCTTGTAAATTATAAAATTATAAAAATTAAGAGTTACTACTTTGATTTTTTATATCAGGTGAATTAATGGTATGCAGATACATATAAGCTCTTTGCCAATTTTCAAATAAGTTGAGAAAAAGTAAGTGAAGAGCCATTTAATACCGAACAACAAGTCAGAAATTAAGCATCATCGATTGCGTGGGTAGTGATAGCAGCTATGTAGTTCAAAACTTTGGCCTTTCAATAAACGAAACGCCACTTTTTTAAACCATTTTAGTACAAAACCGCAATAATAATACAATTTGTGTTGCGACTCACATCTGTTGTAGTCTCATATACACCCTGATTGACTTAAATTTCGGCTGGTTAATATCTATATAGACGTAAGTGCAATAAATTCTTTGAAATACATAGGTTAAGTGAAAATGTGAAGTGTGTACAATTCGCAAAGTGTATTTTGAAAAAAATGCTAAATGAAAACTGTATTATTGAATAGCATCCGGACAACTTAGATATTAAAGTAACAGGGCCAGAAAATTCACGCTATCATAGTGTCGACAACATTATTCGTACAAGAGTTACACCGTTCTGCCCAAAACACCAGTGGTGTATGAATGTACGACACTGATAAATATGTTCTCGTATCAACTTAGTTATTTTTTTCGCTCAAATTCCATTCCTTATCTGTATTAACTGGAAGAGGAAAAATTTTGTATCCACTTTAATGTAGGATTTAGGCAGGAAATGCAATTAAAACAAAAGTGTGTTTAGTGGCTTTCACTAGACTTCGAAATAAAAAGTCAAATTCAAGTTTGCGCACATGCACCATCAATTAATACATCAAGAAAACTATGCAGTTTCATCCATATGCTATTTAGCAATCTGCCTAATAATATTATTCTATAGATATATCTAACTACATATCTAACCAGCTATTAATTTATAAATATATTCCTATTTTGTCTTTCCATTTATCCATCTTTATAAACATATCATGATAAATTTATCGTGTTTTCTATTTACATTGTTATATATATATATATATATATATATATATATATATATATATATATATATATAATATAATATAATATAATATAATATAATATAATTATATATCTGAGTTCAGCAATGTTTCTGTCTGTCTATTCTCGAAAATCTGCGCTTTTTCATCTTGTGTAATTATTTACTTATAAGTGGTTTTACTATTTTTCGTAATATATATCTATGTATCCGACTGAACATCTATCTTGTTACCATTCTTCTTGTTATATTTTGCCATTTATTTTTCATACCTTTGGTCTGCCACCTTTCTGTCAATCCATACATCTGACTAACAGTCTCACGTATCGCTTTTCTTTTAATATGACTTCCTCTGCCCACATAAATATCTATATTTTTCAGGTTTTCACATTTACGCTAATAAATACTTCATTAAACTACGGTTTTAATCATTATATATATATATATATATATATATATATATATATACATATGTATACGTGATTGTACATGTACATAGTGAATTTTTGTTTGACCATGCGATCTTCTTCTCTCTAGGCCTTCATTTCTTTGTTCAGATTGGCACTAATTTTTCCATTCCAATCTTCCGATGCCACTGCCACTTATTTTGCTTCTCTCAGATTTATTTATTACTCGAGTTTGTTGCTCGTATCCCAACTCTTTTTTTATTGGCAATTGGTTCTAATCGTTTACATCCTACAAATATTTATTGCACATGGCCTGATTTCCTGTATCACTTAATTCGCCAGTTAATTAATTATTCATGCAAGTTGCCACTCATGTATACGAACCTCGGTGAAACACTTTTGAAGTTTTACGCATACACCAGTGACTAAGCACTGCTGTGACAATTAACCCACATTCGTAGCATTTCTTCAGTCTGATTTCTCGAAGTTACAAGTTTTCCACACACAAACACAAACGTACACTCATTTGATAAATATTATCAACCCAGTCTAACGCAAAGGTAAGTTTTTTTTTAACTAGAAGATACCAATGAACCACAAAATACAGCGAATCTAAAGCGACATCGGTTTAATCGCTGGATAAATTAACTATATGGAGAACCAAATATTTAGTTTAATCAAGGTTGCTTTCTTGATATAAACACCTGACCCATTATGCACATAAATTGAATTTCCTTTTGCACAATATGCAATACCTTGATTATTCTGACAAACCTAGTAACAAATTAGTTCAGTTGTGACCAGAAGGATAAACATAGGCATGAATGAAAGGCACTATACTGTTTCAGCATGAGTCATGGGGGAGTATTACGCCCCAACCACATTCCTTCACCAAATATGGCAGTGGTTAAAGGCGTACACTGGCCCTACCGATGAGTCGCCAGTAAGCACGAAACGAATGTGCATGAGATTATACTTTCCGTTCATGCTGCCTTTTGGTTTATCCTTCTGGTCACAACTGAACTAATTTGTTACTAGGTTCGCAAAACCTAATACATACTTGCATATATATTAGCTCTTCGCAACAAACAGTATTTAACTGTAATATTCTGACAAATGTATGTACAAAATGGGCCAGGTGTTTATATCAAGATCTCAACTTTGATTACAGAATTAATTGTTATCACCACCCGCGCAAACAATATTCGCTTAATTATTTAAATGTTCATTTCAATACCAATTCCCCGTGAGTATAATAATTGCTTAATACCAACCACTCCAAGGAAGGATGACTCAGTGGTTAGAGCACCAGATTCTGAAGCAGACGCGTCCAGATTCTATCCCTGCCCACGGTAAATTCTGGCCAGTACTTGATGAGTTGCCAATAAGGACGAAACCTTTCTACAGGAGGAATCGCCTTTTCTACACTATACAATTCTTAGTTTATACTGACATATCTAAGTAATTAATGGGTCAGGTGCTTATATCAAGATCGCAACCTTGATTATAGCACTCCAGATAAACGCAACACCCATTATATCCAACTGAACAAAGAACATGGCAAATCTAGCGTAAATTTCAGGTACTGACTCGTTTTTATATACTATGGTCAACATCAGAGATCAAAGGCAGATTGACAAACGCGAATCAATCTGCAATATGTACATAAATTTAGGAAAGTTAGATTTGCGTCCCACACGCATAATAAACTCGCATACATGTTACGTGTGTGTAAATGTCGGCCGCACAATGTTTGTGTAATCACGAGCACGACGATTTGAGGATTTCGCCATACGTTACTATGTTGTTCAATTAAAAATTCAATAATTGCGGAGGTGGTGATAGGAATTCTTCAAATTTAATTTTCGAGTTGCAGATAAATAACAATTTGGTTTTTTCCAACCTGTCACAGAACAGAATATGGATTACCGATTTAAAATTCGCATGCAATGAACTTTTAAAAAAAGCAATTTATGATCAGATTAATCGAGCACACAAAACCAATTACATCTTCATAAATATTATCAGCACGTAAATCTTTTTTTTTGCCTATTTTTGCAAACAGAACGAACAATCTGAGTGACACATAAAATTTATTCGAATCTATTTAATCGACTGAAAAACATTTCTTTAATACAATTTGGCAATAAATTATTCATCAAGCATACGGAATTCAGGTCGTCGTAGTGGCAATATATGTTCATAGCAAAATAAGTAAAACAGAAAAATCTATTTAAACTGACACACACACACACACACTCACTCAACACACACTCACACGCATTGATACACATTCACGTAAAATCACTATTCAAGTTTCTTCGATATTTTAGATAAGCTCGTTATAATGGATAGTGCGACACGGTGGACAAATCATAAATTTTGTACACGTCGCAATCTGCCTACGATTAAATGTTATCTACAACTTGAAAATGCCGAAATTTTTCTACATTTCTCCGTCAAAATATTTCCTTTGTTTATCATTTTTCAAAAAAAAATCCATGTATATGACTTAATAGTTTACTAAATATATATATATATATATATATATATATATATATATATATATATATATCTGAATAAATTGTTGTGAAACCCAATGGCAGGATTTTTGATTACTTATATATATAGAGAGAGTATATATATATATATATATATATATATATATATATATATATATATACATATATATATAGTTTGTATAACCTAATCATTGCGTCAGGTTATAAAGGCAATTCATCCAGTGGATTCAAATATTTCGGTACGCAATCCGAAAATCAGGTAAATTCATGCAGTAGACCGGTTTCGTTCTTATTAAGAACTCATCACGTACTGTCCAGAATTTTAACGTAGACGGCATTTGGACTGGGACACATTTGGTTTGGAGTCTGGGACTCTGCCCACTGCGCCCCCGGTGTTACTTACTCCACACAAATTGAAGTTATATTTTAACTTGTGCTTCTGGTATGCCTATCCCTCATGTGGAGCTTACTTGGAATCTCGTAAAACTCGAAATGTTTAATCAGAATTTTAGATATTTACCTGATTCCACATAGTTACTATTTATGGCAAAGCAGGCTTATGGGTATATTTTCTTCTTGCTAGAAATCAACTCGGCTGCAATATCTGATACATTTTATAGTTAAATTTTAAATCGGAAGGATTAAGTTGCTCTTCAAAACTGACTATAGAAGTTATCAGATATTTCAATTGAGTTGAGTTCTGTCAAAAATAAGTGAGAGCCGCATATATGATTTTCAATATCTTATATATGTATTTCAATTTGATCCTCGTTCGTCTGTTTACTGTCCTGCTCCAGTGATGACCAAGGAAGATAGAAACGGACTAGTATGTGTGACTGATGGAAGTTTTCTTTTATTATTCCACATGTTTAACAAAAAAATTCTGCTGTATGTTTCAATATATCAATTCTTGTTGAAGGTAATTTTGTCCCCACCTGAACAATCAATGATTGTTTTAATAGAGTTTGGTTTCTGTCAGTTAGTTTTCGTAGTACAATGACAATAACGAAGGTATGTCGAAACGTGTTTAGTACGGGATAATCACGCTATTTATTCTTCACTTTGCGACTGACAAAATAATGATTAGTACTTTTCTGAAGTCCATAATAAAAAAATCAATTTGTATGCTCATTTTTCAAGAGGTAATGCCTATCTAGATAGAGTTTTATTTAAATAGGACCAGAAGGTATGCTCAATTCAGCGAGTACAAAAATGGCAATCTCCTGTACACTTTCGGTTCGTGCTTACTAGCACTCTCCGGTAGGAGCCCGTACTACGACATGAACCCATTCTATATTTGGTTAAGAAATATTATAAAACGTGACGGAGCAATCTCCCATGCGTACTAAATCAGAAATAGAGTCAACTATTCCATATTTCTAAATCAGGTATTCAGTGATGTTGGTGCATAAAGCCGGTTTGTGCTGACGAGTCGCCAATACACATTAAATGTGTGTTTAAATGGGATTACATATATTGTTCACACTAAAATTGGCATATGCTTCAGGACTTATTTGAACCAGTATAATCTTAGGTACACAATAAAAAATATATGATTATTAATTTGTAAACTCGTTTTCAAGTACAATATTAAATACTTTTAAACAAATAATTTATAATGGTAAAAATATAAAGTTTTCATCATTTATGGCCTATTAATGAACTGTCCTATTAAGAAGCCTAGAAACAATAGATACGATGGAAGAGACAAATATCATTTGGTTATAAATTAAAGATGTCAAAGTCATCGCATAATCGCGATGTAACTGCATCGGGCTGTTTGCCGATATGCTCTTAAATTCAACCGAAGACTGTAGGCTTGGCTTAGACAAATCAGCCCAACAGATTCGCATTAAATATTTCATCGATTAATTCCAAATTTAACATCATAAAGTGGCATGAACAAAATTGCTAGAATGCTATTATTCACTTCACCTATGTTGGTTGGGTCATTTGTGCAGATTCTCTCAGAATTTGTTCTAAGTGCGTCATCCAGCCAAGAATTAATTATCCCTAACTCCGCAATCAAAGTGTTCAGTTGTGCAGTTAATACTTTCTTACTGAGTTTTCCAATCCGTCAGAAGCCAAATTAATTAACTCAACACACAAACTTTATTTTTAATCAATTATTTATAGAATTTTTCTTGCATAAAGCGCATCTATTCGGTAAGACAAAATATAAAGATGTTTTTATTTTATGCTCACTTTTGCGGCTCGGAGGCTGCTTCCATCATTTTGCTCACAGTTTCATCTTAATACGTGCACTCCTGCGATGATTTTCTGTTGATTTCATGCCAGCCCTAGATAGGACAAATGGTGCGTTCTCGGTCTCAAAGGTGGCTATTCCTAGAGCTAAATCAACTTTCTCTTTCTAAATTTTTGAGAAAAGTTTTTTCGCCTATTCAAAGTTCAGGAAAACAGTTTGTCAAAATTTAAAACGAGTTAAGCAACTGGTTTGCAGCCTTTCTCTAAAAAGTAATATGTATTATAAAACTGTGAAATAAAATGAGCTGGACTGAGAGAAGTGTCACTAAAATGGCTGAAGTAAACACCAACAATGCTTGTGCATTTATATGATACCGGATAACCACTCATAAATGCTCAAGAAGGTGTTAGCTACACATTACTAGTCCCATTGCAAATTTTAAATTTGAGAATAGCCGAAAGTTTATTAAACACTTCAGTTCAGTCCATTGGTACAAGAGATGGTCGGCAAGCAAGTTAAATTATGAAAAATTCTTTTGATCAATTATTATAATCATGCTTGCGATCTTGAAATAAACACTAATACTGTATTTATCCAGTCGCGCAACAAAGCAAACGAATGATAGCCACACATATTGGCGTGTTTCGACCTTCCATGAGTGTCATCAAAGCACAATGTAAAACTGACTAGCGAGGACCAAACTACAGTGTGTATATAAGGAAAGCAAAATTTGATACGCGGCTATCACCTCTAGCAGTCTTACATAAATTGTGCTTGACTTAAAATGTGGGCTACACAATATCTATAGAATCACGAACATTTTTCGGGCTTCACCAGGTATATATAAATTATACAATTATGCATACATTGAATGCGCTGGTGATGATAACTAATCTTTAAATCAAGTTTTCATGTCTGATATGATTAGCATCCCCGTTGAGCCTAAACGGGCGCATAATATAGAAAAACCGCCGTTTGTCACACATAATGACGCAGAAAACTGGACTAGAGAGGATCAGACCGTAATGCAAATATTTTCTAAAACTCCTGAATCTCTTGCTTTAACCACTGAGCCATTCTGTCGCAGGGTGTCTTAGTGGTTAGTGTATCAGATTCAAAAGATGATGTGTCTAAGTTCGAGCCCTGTCCGCAGCAAATTCTGGCCGGTACGTGATGAAATCCTAATAATGTCAAAATCGGTCTCCTGGATGAATTGCCTTTTCTACACTATTCAATTCTCACTTTATACTGATAAATGTTTGTACATAATGGTTCAGGGGGTTTAAATCAAGATCGCAAACTTGACAAAAGTAATTGGTATCACCGCCCGCGCAACCAAGGTTCGTTTAATTATATAAATTGTCTCAGCCTCGTAAACTTGAATTAAATAATTGTTATTATCATCTATGCTACCAATGATAGTTAGACATAAGAATAATTTTACTATGATTAAGTTGCATGAAAAATCACAGGAAGATCTTGGATAATTCGCACATTAAATAATACAATATTAATAGCAGAAGATTCCAGATGCGATAACCGAAATCGATGATATTCGGTAATACGAAGACAATCAGCTTTGTAGCTCCAGATTTAACGGTTCCTTGGTGTGATCGCCTCTTTTAGCATTATTGAAATAAGTTGGGGTGTGTATGTCCGGTTTTTATGTATTTCTGTACAAATTTAGTACGACAACTCTTCCCGTGGATGGAAAAAAAAAAAAAAAAAAAAAAAAAAAAAAAAAAAAAAAAAAAAAAAAAAAAAAAAAAAAAAAAAAAAAAAAAAAAAAAAAAAAAAAAAAAAAAAAAAAAGTTGGTAATCTTGATTATAATCATTTTTTCATGACTCGTGGAATCAAGGATTTTTCGATTTCATCACTTATATAGGTGTGGCGCAAGCTGCAAAATTATTATGTTTGTGACTACATCTAAATAGTATTGCCGAAGTTTACGAGTTATGCGAGATTTCTGTTATGAGAAACGAATATCAATTTTTCGCGGCTTTCCCTCAGTAGTCAATCTGCCTTCGTGTTTTAATGAAAAGTTGAAACACATCAATATGTGGGATTGTAGTTAGATTTTCTGTGTTTTCGACTGATTAATCAAAATTGAATCCCTATTTATGTGATGCTCACGAACTTGATTTAAAGAATTGTTATGACAACCCAAGAAATCAAGTATTTTTTATGTGCTTAAATTTAAAAGTTAACGGACGTTAATCATTTGAATATTTAAAAAGAGATATTACAATAAGGATAGGATCACTGTATGCATAACCGATTATCTGGCCTGTGCATTTTGGTCTGCCATTAATTTCTTATTTTAAAGAGCGATGAATTGCTACTTAATTCTTAGAAGTAGAGAACGAATTCAATTACACGTTAAATAAAGGCTGATTAATAAATAATTCTGGGTATCTAAACTTATCACATCTCCAAGTGTATGATCAATTATCAACAAGGTTATATATTCCATGTTGTGGAGACATACAATATATGCAAAAGTGTATTAGGTATCGAGTACCCAGTAGCAAATACGTTCAGATAGGACCAGAGGAATAACACAAAGTCAGACTGTACTTAAAGTGTGATCCGATGCACATATGCGTTTCTTGCTTACTGGCAATTCATCAGTAGTAGCCGGTAATACGCCTTATATCAACCATATATTTGGTCAAGTAATGTGAGACAATAGGATGGTACTATCTTCTTTAGGAATGTGAACACAAGCAGTAATGGAGTTAATTCTTTATGAAGTGTTCGACAATGCGTATACATATATATATATATATATATATATATATATATATCAGTATAAACTAAGCGTTGGATAAAGTAGCACCGTTAACTCATCAAGTAGACCGGTTTGCCCATATTGTCAGGGGTGGAGCAGGGATTGAGTCATATTCCAAAGTAGACGATGCCCAGGTTTGAGCCATGTGCGCAGCAAATTCTGGACAGTTCATGATGAGTTCCCATTAAGGACGAAACCGGTCTACTGGATGAATTTCCTTTTCTTCAATATACGACTCTTATTTTATAATGACAAATGTATGTACTCAATGAGTCAGGGGTGTATATCAAATTCGAAATATTGATTAAAGTAATATATAATGGGATTTGTGTTTATAGCAATCCCGCAAACTTGATTTAATTAATTTTTATCCCTGACATCGCAGGCAATTGTTGTTTTATGTGATTGATTGAGTGGTTCATTGATTTTGTTAATTATATTATAGATTATTTAATGACTGCCTTTGGCTTACATACAAGCTAAATATTTTTACATCGCAATCAATTTAATAAGTGATTGAGTTATTTATGACTTTTTGGTTCACTGATATATAACAAAATAAACGACAAATTCAGCATGAATAAAATTATTTATCCTTGTGCCAAGTTTTTTCTAAGCTTACTAGGCATTTATTAATAGGTACCGGAATTAGACTACAGCTTGATTATTTAATTGATTCAATATTGCGCAACAAATGAAAAATGCGAGCCCCTGTTTGCTTGATTAATGATGCAATATTAATGTCAACATAGCAAAAAGAGAGGACAGTTTTTAAAATGGCAGTACTCTTTACAAGTTTTATATTTTGTAAACCATTGTGTTGGTACCCTATTTGAACTAATTTGTAGCTAGATACGCAACACTCACTATATATTTACCTGTAGAATTGTTCTTAGCAATGAAGAATGTCTAACTATTACATTTTTAATTGAATGATGTCATGATTAACTTGAAGTGTGACAGCTAGAATTTATGGATCTGTTGGATAAACAAGTGTTCAGAAATAATTGTAATTCTCTATTTTCGTAAATTTGAGGCTATATTGAGATCCATTGTATTGGTACTATGTACATGTTCGACGTTTTGAAAACCATTCTGTTGGTACCAATTAAAAGCGTGGTATATATTATATGAAGTGAGTTGGTTTCGAGGCCTCATTGCTTAAGATTTCATGTGAAGTTAACACCAGTACTGCTTTTATATAAAGTTGCGTAGGAGATTACACCGTCCAACAGTCCCATACTAATTGACCAATCATATAGCGGATTTGTGACGTAATTTCCGCTTCTATTTATGAGTTACCAGTAAGCACGATATACATGTGTTTATAAGCTTGTGCCTTTTCATTAGGTTGCAAAATAATTCGTCTAAGTTCTCCTTCTTTAAATCAAGTTTGCGAGCTTGAAGTAAACACCAATCCAATTGTATTTAACCAGTCGTCTAACAGCATAGCAAAACTAACGCCAGTCGTGACAGTTATACTACTACATCAGTATTAAAAACTTTGAAGTCTACCGAAGGTTTATACCGACGTAATGACTCTTCACTGGGTAAAATTTTTCTAGAAGGTTATGTACAACATTTTAGAAGATTAAACGGACATTGGTTGCGCGAGTGGTGATAACAATTACTTTAATCCAGGTTGCGATCTTAGTGTAAACATCAGTCCAATTATGTACATACACTTTCACTATAAACTAAACATTGTAAAGTGTAGAATAGGCAATTCATCCAGTAGACCGATTTCGTCCTTATTGGGAACTCATCAAGTACTGGCCAGAATTTGCCGGGGACAGGAATCGAACTTAGGCACATCCGCATTGGAACCTGGTACTCTAACCACTGTGCCACCATGCGGTAAACTTAATTAAAGTAATTTTACAAGATAAGCGGCAAAATTCAAATATTAATTGATTGTTTGCACAAGGTTAGCAACTTAAACCTTTCTTATTTAATGAGATTTTCGTTTTGTTATTGCTTTAACATCAAACGGAATATTTTAGGATTCGTATTATTAATCTTCTACAGCAAATAACACGTCTAACAAGCAATAATATGTTTTCACAAATGGCAAATTTCTTAGACTTTTATTTTTAACTTTTTGAAAATATTTTGTGAAATATTTTTTCCCTTCGAATTGAGCGCGGTTCTGGTCAATTAAACGAAGTTGAATGTTTTCTTTTGAAGTTTACTTTAAAGCTGCAGTGGACTATGGATTGAACGTTTTTCAATTGTACTCTGTTTTCCGCTCTGATAATTCACAAAAGACACAGTTTCTACTTTCATACCGGTATGCAAGAGGAAAACGCGTAGCTGTTGTTTTTGTTGTTGTTCCTTTCAAAGGCATTCTATTGCCTTAGAATTTTTTGTTTTGTCTGCTGTGCATTGTGTCATAATATTAGTTTCTCGCTTTTAAAGCGGAAGCTAACATATTAATTAAATAAATTTCGTTTTGCACAATTCTTTCTACTCACAATTCTTAAAAAGTTAAATAGGATAATCCGGCTAAAGATTGCACAATAGAAAAAAACAGTGTGGATCTTTTATCAATTTTGAAAATTTTCATGTTAACTTGTTTTCAAAGGATGTGTGGGGTATGGATTATTAGCAATAATATTATTAATAGTATTATTATCATTTTGTTATTATTACTTTAAGCAGTAGCAGGTGCACATATTAGTGGTAGAAAGAGCAGATAGTATTATTAGTAGGATCATTTATAGTATTAGCACTATTGATAATTTGAGCAGAAGTAATAATTACAAGAGTAATAGAAAATTTTGTAAGGTTATTCGTCATAAAAAGTCCTTCATGATTATTAGTAAAGGCATTAATAGTAGTAGTGATCGTGGTGATAGTAGTATTAGCAGCAGTTGTGTCGATTGTAGTCGTTTTTAAGGAGTATTATAATAATAATAGAATTATTGCCCATAATACTGATATTAGTTGTAGAAAAAATAATGATAATATTAGTTTTAGTAGTAAGCGCAACGATAGTTATAACGTCAGAATTATTATTAAACAGTCATTGATTGTGCGCGCGGTAGTAACAATTCTTTAAATCAAGTTTGCGAGATTGAAGTAAACACCAATGCAATAGTATTTAACCAGTCTTCGAATAACACACAAACACTATCGCCAGTCGCAGGCATTCTTCATATAAACGACGGATCCATTATGTACATACAGTTTTCATTATAAACTAAGTATTTAATAATGTAGAAAAGGCACTTAATCAAGTTGACCAGTTTCTTTCTTATTGCGAACCTCTTAAGTACTATCCAGAATTTTCCTGCGTACGACTGTCGAACTGGGGTACATTTTTTTCAATCGTTGCACTACGCTGCCCTATCCCACTATTCATTTACATAATAATTTATGCTTTTAATTAGTCTTGCCGTCAAGCGGATCTTATACGGCATCCCTTTTCACTTAATGTTGCAAATATCGATCTCCAATTTGTCCAAAAACAACATACCTACTAGAGTATTGATTTTGACTTGAAGATTAATCAAATTAGCTAATCATTGGTTACGCGAATGTCGTCAACAATTATTAAAGTCAAGTTTGCGAGCTTGATGCAAACAGCAATCACATTATATAAACATTTGTCGGTACAAACTAAGAAATCTATAATTTAGCGATATCAATTTACCTAATAAACAATTTTCGTCCTTAATGGGATCTCTTCAAGAACAGACCACAATTGGGCCCTGCTTGGGGCTGGAACCATGGCATATTTGTTTCGCAATCTACGACTCGATCCTCGGCTTCACACCGTCAAAAGTACATACAATTATTATTTTTATACTCACAGCAGTTCTTGGTATGCCTTTAATTCAAATGGAATATATGTGACATTCATTTGTACCTAAAGTTCCAATTATCCAAACCCAATTTGTCACTATGGAACAGACATCGATCTACCTAGTGAATTTTTATTGATTTAAACATATATATATATATATATATATATATATATATATATAATTAAACAAACAATGGCTTCGCGTGTGTCGGTATCATTCATTTAAATTTATTGAACAATAACTGATTGCGCGGGTGATGGTAACAATTATTTAAATCAAGTTTGCGAAACGGAAGTAAACACTACACCATTGCACTTAACCAGTCGTCCAAAAGCATAACAAAACAACCTTCATTCACACGTACTCACGCGGTTCGACCTTCCATGATGATCATCAGAGAAATACGGCAAATTGAATAGCAAGGTTCAAACTGAAATGCATATATATGGAAAGCAAAATTAGATATACCTTCCAAATATATGCATTGTGGTTTCATCCTCGCTAGTCAGTTTGCCGTCTACTATGATGATGATCACGGAGGGTTAAAAAGCGTTCATATGTGTGACTGACGGTAGTTTTGCCATTTTATTAGACGACTAGTTAACTACTACGGGACTGGTGTTTAATTCATGCTCGCAAACTTGATTTAACGAATTGTTCCCATCACCCGCACAATCAATGATTGTTTAGGTGTATTACCTATATATGTGTAGCTAAAGCTCCAAAAAGTTAATGTTCGTGGCTGCATAGAAATTGTGTAGACGCAATTTCCAGTCAAGTACAATGTATGCAAGACTAATAGAGGTAAGAGCCGCATATATAAGTTTACTTTCCATGTATGCATTTTGGTTTGACCTTCACTAGTCAGTTTGCCGTCGTATTCTGATGATGATCACGATAGGTCAAAATGCGTCCGTACGTGTGACAGGGGGCAGTTTTGCTATGTTATTCTATGACTTATTAAACACAATGGTACTGGTTTTTATTTCAAGCTCGCAAACTTGATTTAAAGAATTGTTACCAACACCTGCGCAATCAATGATTTTTTAATTGTATTACCTATATATATATATATATATATATATATATATATATATATATATATATATATATATATATATATATATATGTGTGTGTGTGTGTAGCTAAATTTACAAAATGTTAAAGTTCTTGACTGCATAGAAATTGTACAACCGTAATTTCCAGTCAAGTACAATATATGTGAGACTACGAGAGGTAAGAGCCGCATATGATATTTTGCTTTCCATATATATGCAATGCAGATTGATCCTCGCTAGTTAGTTTGCCGTCGTAATCTGATGGAGATCATGGCAGGTCAAAACTCGTCAGTACGTGTGACTGACTGTAGTTTTGCTATGTTGTTCGACGGCTGGTTAAATACAACGGGATTGGTGTTTACTTTAAGCTTGCAAACTTGATTTAAGGAATTATTTAAATTTATGTTTGTGATCTTGATACAAACACTAATCGCATTATACATGCATTTGTCAATATAAATTAAACATTGGAGACATTTAACAATAATTGTTTGCGCGAGTGCTGGTAACAATTCTTTAAATCAAGTTTGCGAGCTTGAAGTAAACACCAATCCCATTGTATTTAACCAGTCGTCGATAGTCAGTTTTCCGTCGTACTCCGATGTTGATCAAGGAAGGTCGAAACGCCTCAGTGCGTTGCGGCTGGCGGTAGTTTTGTTATGTTGTTCGACGACTGGTTAAATACAATGGGATTGGTGTTTACTTCAAGTTCGCAAACTTGATTAAAACATAAAGGAGACATTTGGCGAATATTTCCAATGTCACCATCTAAACAATGAATGGCTCCACATTTCCACGCCATATCTGTGTACATTTGCAGCCATCTGCAAGCAAATTAAATTATTGAGTGCGTGTAAGTTAACAACCCATATTTTCAAAAAAAATGTCACCTATTCATTGTTGTTTGTTCCCTATTTCTCTCTAAGAACAGAAGAGACTAATAAACTTATTTTAATTTTGCTATGAATAGCAAAGTATCATCCGGTAGCGCCTCTTCTCTTGATGATAAATTTATGAAGCTAATTCACGTTGTCCATACGTTTTGCACATCTTCCCCATGGTCATCTCCAGAGCTGGTTCAATAGTCACACAAATGGTAAGACGGCAATCACAATAGACTTGCGTGGTGTTTTATTGAGACTTCAAGAGACAAATAATTGAAATTCAGCCTGTGTTATTCTAAATAGAGATCAGATAATTTTGATAAGCCCAGTTTTGCTATTTTTTTAATTTCGTACATTGATCGAGAGAAAATAGTTTCTAGCCAGAAGCACAACTCATAACAACCTCCTTAATATAAAAATATTATTTTGAATCCCTTAATTTAGAAACCGAACACTTTTCCATTTCTGGCCCTCCGAGTGAAATTATATTATAAACTAACACAAATAAGATGCTTGTCATCGCAGAAGTACAAAATGGAGAGTTTGGGTTTATGTACAAATAGGCAAGTATCCAGTCAGCTAACGGATTGAAATTCAACTTTTTATCAGATTAGTGAACAGCGTAAAGAAGTTACGGAGTACTCATTTAATTTCAGTCAATCTGAAAATTTACAATTTGAGTATTTGTGTTATTTATGTATAGCGAAGCTCACAAGAGAGCAATCTGGTTGGCCAAATTATACAGACTTAAAAAACGTTTTACAACAAAGTATATATCAATTTCTATCAATAGATAGCTGAAGTATATTTTAACATCTAAATTCTCTTTTTCAAATGTCCAACGAAGTTTCGTTGATTTGGAATAAACGATTTCTAAAGCTACCAAGTGCCAAGCATGCCGAAAAGGATACCATAAATAGCTCCATACACGAGCAGGCGTCATATGTTTACGTTGTAAATAGCTGAGACACTCTAAAGAGAACTACTTGGATGTATACTGAGTTCTCCAAAACTCTCGCAATGAGGACCATCTCTCGAAAACGAATTAACAATCCCACAATTAGCTCTACGCAGCTAATGAACGATAAGGTGAATTTCGATTAGCTGGTCGTCAGATTCTTATTTGTGTTCGATTTTATTCCTTGGAGACCGTCAAAACACGTACAGTTGATTGAAACGACAAAATTGTCGAATGCAATAAATAAGCTTAACAAGCCATTTCAATCAAGATTGCAAACGTGCTGAGATTAGAAGAATAGGATTTTGTTACAGTTCCAAGACTGGATCAGAATAAAACAAAAATTCTAGTATCAAATGGAATTTTACCGTCGCGGTAAATCAACACACATTTTACATTAAGAAACCAATATAAATACCATTAAAATATTTGTCAAGCAAATTTTATACATTAGTTAACACATTATCCATATGCTAGGTTATTTTCTGAAATTTGATTGCGGAATGCCAGCTTCATATCTTCCAATGCCCAACGAGGTTACCACATTTGCTTAAATCTGCTATTGTGAGTATTGTACTGTGTATAGTTGCCTGAGGATGGTGCTGGAAATAAGCACCGAAACGTCGCCAGTAAACAAAGATGCGATGGAACCACATTTCCATTGTGACGAATACAAACCTAATCCGATCGAGGACAAAAGGTAAATGGAAATTGTGATTAATCGGATCGTTGTGAAACTGTTTGTGCAAAGCTAGAACCCGCGTACGCAAAACGCGGCATTGGAATATATGCTAGGTTATTTGAATCAATGTTGCGACCTTGAAATAAACACCATTCCAATTACTTTTACACTTTCGTCATTATAAACTAAACATTGTGCAATGTAAAAAGACCCACTGTTTCAGTAGATCAGTTTCGTTCTTATTGCTAACTTTCCAAGTACAGTCCAGAATTTTGTCGCTAACAAAGCTCTGGAAATTACATGAAGAATTCCCAATATGGACCTCACCGGTCTACTGGATGAAGTGCCTCTCTTGCATTACACAATTCTTAGTTCATACTAGAAAATGTATATATATATATATATATATATATATATATATATATTTATGATTACCTAAATGCTATATAAGTTTGCCGATCGCTTTTACCCCATGACTGCTGTATAAGTACGAAACCATTGTATAGGTGATGGACTGCATTTGAACCAAAAAACGCTTCGTTTATAAGCAAGCAATTTATCGCTTGCATTAATCATGCCGCGCATTCTGTTACATTTTGATTTTTTCTACAATCTTTAATTGCTTAGATCAAGCATTCCTTCAAATTGATCCTCGTATTAGCTTTCGACCTAAATCTCAAATTAACCGTCCTGAACCTTTCATTACAAAGCATTCAAATACAGCATGGGCAAAGTAATTTAGTGAATGCATGATGTAAAAGTGGGTTTAAAACTGTGACGCTTTTATAATGCAATTCGTATTTTATACCAATTTTGTCCTCATTTAGAATTCCTTAATAGTCTGTATGCATAAAATATAGCCCTGATATTATTCTTTATAAATGGCATCAGAAAGCTTTTATCCATGTGGTGGATATTTAGTTTTTTTATTCAATGTAATGAATGTCATGGGCATAAAGAGTAAAGAATGTACAACATATAAAACAACATATATCTAGACATGATTTTATCATTTTCAATATTGTCATTAATTTTTAAAATATTTTAATTATTACAATTAACTTTATTATTATTATTATTATTATTATTATTATTATTATTATTATTATTATTAATATTATATATTATTATTATTATTATCATTATTATTATCATCATTAGAGATTTCCTTCCTCCGAATGTATACATATTATATTTAAATATTTTTCGATGTTTCAGTGGTACACTACATCTTATAATTTTTAGTAAATAATTGCACTATGAAGACTCTCTAAGATTACGTTGCATAAGACTCCTTGGTTGGCTTGGTAACTTCACTATGACTGAGTTAATTATAAATAAAATGATTTGTGGCGGATTGCGAATGTGTTGTCTAATAAAGTTTGAAATTTTATTGTTGTCCTTTAAGATATTTATAACACAATATTCCCGGGTCTTCTTATGTCCCTCGTTCAAGGTCACTTTTTCATAATAGAACAAATAACCCCGCATTCTATTGTCTTTCGTGTTCAAATTTGTGTTTCCAAGAGCATATTTTGGATCCACATATAAACGTGTCTTTTTAAGCCTCATAGCTTCATTACTATACCGCATTCAATATTTTATATTTCTGGTATCTTAATGTTGATTGTCAAACCTAACAGACCACGAGAATGAATTGGTTCGGATAAATTCCAGGATAACGAACGGCTAGGCAGATCTCTAGCCATCTTTAGTAATCAACCCAAGGGACAAGTAATTTTTAATCGGTATTGACTAAAAAATTCTATGCGTTATCGTTATTCCCTTCAATTTGAACATTGTTAACGAAATAATTTTTAGAAGCGTCGTCCTAAATAACCTGTAATTGGTAACAATTTTTAATAAATTACAAATTACTTTTTTCGGATTTAAGTTCAAATTTTTGGTACACTAATCTTTAGGAACAGTACATTATATTCACCATTGCTCTGTTCTTCATATTTACATAATTACCTCTCAACTTTTCGATGCCCATCATCGTTGGTCTATATTGGAGATAACTATAATATAAATCCATTATTTTAAAACAATGTTGCAACCAATGTCACATCCAAAACTTGATGAACTCAGTGAAGTAGAAATGCAAACCGAAAGATGTGTCATATGCTTTCTAGCTTAAGGAAACACTCACATCATCATCAAACACTGGTCTGAATATGAGCAATTAATACATTTGGTCGTGTAAAATGTATTCGCTGTTTCTATGGTCTGCCATAAACTGTCTCCTATTTCAGACCAAAATTCGATGCTTTTCAGAGTATTATTTCACCATCAAAGCTGTTTGTCAGTCTTTCAAAAACGTATTTCAAGTTATTTGTCGTCATGTATGTAACCATGACTATTTTCCTTGTATTAAATATCGACTGAGTAGTATGTTTGTCTGTCGATTAAGCCCATTTCATGCAATAGCTACACAAAAGTGCAAACATAACAATATTCGACCACAATTCCGAAGGACCACATATAAACTGGTGACGTATGTCCAGATGAAGCAACAACTATATGACTGTTTTCAATGATGCCTAAAAGACAAAAATTTCTACCAACCACACGCTATCGAGAGATAGCATATTCATTCAATGTGAATTAATTCTAATTGAGCCTCTATTAATAAATACAAAACCTGCTACTATGCATAATTGATTTTATTCATTCCGATATTTTAATTTAGCCTTAACGCATATTTATGTTATAATTTAGATCTTATAAATCAAAATTTATATATACAAATATATATATATATATATATACATATATATATATATATATATATGTTTTACTGAATTAATTTTATACTAATATTTATATTTATATTTATATTTATATTTATATTTATTTATATTTATATTTATATTATATTTATATTTATATTTATATTTATATTTATATTTATATTTATATTTATATTTATATTTATATTTATATTTATATTTATATTTATATTTATATTTATTTATATTTATATTTATATTTATATTTATATTTATATTTATATTTATATTTATATTTATATTTATATTTATATTTATATTTATATTTATATTTATATTTATATTTATATTTATATTTATATTTATATTTATATTTATATTTATATTTATATTTATATTTATATTTATATTTATATTTATATTTATATTTATATTTATATTTATATTTATATTTATATTTATATTTTATAACCTGCGTTAGTTCAAATGGAGGTATTTTAATTCAATATTCATTGTTAAGCTTATAATAACTTCTAAACAGATTCTTGACATTTTAATCACGGATAGAAGCATTCGAAACTTTTTGCAATATCTTATTTTCAGTTCTATACGGTGAACTGTAATTCTTGCATTGACCATCTTTACAACCTCATCTATTTAATTGCAATATAACCAGATTTAAATCACACCTAAGCCACTATATCGAATTACAGTAACATAATAGTATATATATATATATATATATATATATATATATATATATATATATATATATATATATATATATATACGTGTGTTGGTGTCCTTCAAGCGACAGAGATGGAAACTTAGTAGCTAATTTAACGAACTAGTCGTGCTGAACTACAAATTAGGTCAAAACTTACATTGAAATCTCTTCAACTAACATGTAATTACTCACAGAACAGTCGATTTACAACAAAGCTAAATTTATGAAATATCAGCATTTGAAAGTTAAACAGGATCTATTGCTTATTATAATAATAATACAATAATACACACACACACACATATTAAATACACACACACACACACAATAATGATACACACACAATAAATAAATAAATAACATACAATAATAAAAATAATAAAATAAAATAATAATAATAATAATAATAATAATAAGAATAATAATAATGCTAATAATAATAATAATACACACACACAATGACGCTATTATAAGTAACTATTTTTATTATTATTGTATAACCACTGCGATTGCTATTATAATAATGATAATAAGGACTAGTATTATTATTATTATTAACATTATTATTATTAGTAGCAGTAGCAGTATCAGTTGTAGTAGTTTTAAGAGTTATTGTAGAAGTAGCTGTAGTAGTAGTAATTGTAGTAGTACTAGTATAAGTAGAAACAGTACTAGTTTATCTGTAAATTGGAAACAGTCGCTGTGGACATACTCTGTACATTACCAGCAATTTGGTTTTTTAAACGATTTTCTTATATTTTCTTTTGTCCCGCAGTCCTTGAACAAAATTATATATATATATATATATATATATATATATATATATATACTCTCTCTCTCTATACTTAGGTTCGTATCCTGTCCGCAGCAAAATTCTGGCCAGTACTTGATGAGTTCCCAATAAGGACGAAACCGGTCTACTGGATGAATTGCCTTTTCTACACTATACAATTCTTAGTTTATACTGACATATGTAAGTAATTAATGGGTCAGGTGTTTATATCAAGACCGCAACCTTGATTATAATAATTGTTATCACCACCCGCGCAACCAATGTTCGTTTAATTATATAAATGTTCATTTCAATACCACTTCCCCATGCAATGTGGTGTCTGTTCAGTAATGACAGATTGGGCATGGTTAGTTGGAACTTTGGGTCTAAATGGATGCCATATGAGCTCCACCTAAAGGAAAAATTGACTAACCAAGTTACATTAGTTAGTATATAACTGAAAATTGTGTGTAGTGTAGTGTGCGGCAGGATAGCTCAGTGGTTAGAGCACCAGATTCCGAAGCAGACGTGCCCAGGTTCGTATCCTGTCCGCGGCAAATTCTGGCCAGTACTTGATGAGTTCCCAATAAGGACGAAACCGGTCTACTGGATGAATTGCCTTTTCTACACTATACAATTCTTAGTTTATACTGACATATGTAAGTAATTAATGGGTCAGGTGTTTATATCAAGACCGCAACCTTGATTATAATAATTGTTATCACCACCCGCGCAACCAATGTTCGTTTAATTATATAAATGTTCATTTCAATACCACTTCCCCATGTAATGTGGTGTCTGTTCAGTAATGACAGATTGGGCATGGTTAGTTGGAACTTTGGGTCTAAATGGATGCCATATGAGCTCCACCTAAAGGAAAATTGACTAACCAAGTTACATTAGTTAGTATATAACTGAAAATTGTGTGTAGTGTAGTGTGCGGCAGGATAGCTCAGTGGTTAGAGCACCAGATTCCGAAGCAGACGTGCCCAGGTTCGTATCCTGTCCGCGGCAAATTCTGGCCAGTACTTGATGAGTTCCCAATAAGGACGAAACCGGTCTACTGGATGAATTGCCTTTTCTACACTATACAATTCTTAGTTTATACTGACATATGTAAGTAATTAATGGGTCAGGTGTTTATATCAAGACCGCAACCTTGATTATAATAATTGTTATCACCACCCGCGCAACCAATGTTCGTTTAATTATATAAATGTTCATTTCAATACCATTTCCCCATGTAATGTGGTGTCTGTTCAGTAATGACAGATTGGGCATGGTTAGTTGGAACTTTGGGTCTAAATGGATGCCATATGAGCTCCACCTAAAGGAAAAATTGACTAACCAAGTTACATTAGTTAGTATATAACTGAAAATTGTGTGTAGTGTAGTGTGCGGCAGGATAGCTCAGTGGTTAGAGCACCAGATTCCGAAGCAGACGTGCCCAGGTTCGTATCCTGTCCGCGGCAAATTCTGGCCAGTACTTGATGAGTTCCCAATAAGGACGAAACCGGTCTACTGGATGAATTGCCTTTTCTACACTATACAATTCTTAGTTTATACTGACATATGTAAGTAATTAATGGGTCAGGTGTTTATATCAAGACCGCAACCTTGATTATAATAATTGTTATCACCACCCGCGCAACCAATGTTCGTTTAATTATATAAATGTTCATTTCAATACCACTTCCCCATGTAATGTGGTGTCTGTTCAGTAATGACAGATTGGGCATGGTTAGTTGGAACTTTGGGTCTAAATAGATGCCATATGAGCTCCACCTAAAGGAAAAATTGACTAACCAAGTTACATTAGTTAGTATATAACTGAAAATTGTGTGTAGTGTAGTGTGCGGCAGGATAGCTCAGTGGTTAGAGCACCAGATTCCGAAGCAGACGTGCCCAGGTTCGTATCCTGTCCGCGGCAAATTCTGGCCAGTACTTGATGAGTTCCCAATAAGGACGAAACCGGTCTACTGGATGAATTGCCTTTTCTACACTATACAATTCTTAGTTTATACTGACATATGTAAGTAATTAATGGGTCAGGTGTTTATATCAAGACCGCAACCTTGATTATAATAATTGTTATCACCACCCGCGCAACCAATGTTCGTTTAATTATATAAATGTTCATTTCAATACCACTTCCCCATGTAATGTGGTGTCTGTTCAGTAATGACAGATTGGGCATGGTTAGTTGGAACTTTGGGTCTAAATGGATGCCATATGAGCTCCACCTAAAGGAAAAATTGACTAACCAAGTTACATTAGTTAGTATATAACTGAAAATTGTGTGTAGTGTAGTGTGCGGCAGGATAGCTCAGTGGTTAGAGCACCAGATTCCGAAGCAGACGTGCCCAGGTTCGTATCCTGTCCGCGGCAAATTCTGGCCAGTACTTGATGAGTTCCCAATAAGGACGAAACCGGTCTACTGGATGAATTGCCTTTTCTACACTATACAATTCTTGGTTTATACTGACATATGTAAGTAATTAATGGGTCAGGTGTTTATATCAAGACCGCAACCTTGATTATAATAATTGTTATCACCACCCGCGCAACCAATGTTCGTTTAATTATATAAATGTTCATTTCAATACCATTTCCCCATGTAATGTGGTGTCTGTTCAGTAATGACAGATTGGGCATGGTTAGTTGGAACTTTGGGTCTAAATGGATGCCATATGAGCTCCACCTAAAGGAAAAATTGACTAACCAAGTTACATTAGTTAGTATATAACTGAAAATTGTGTGTAGTGTAGTGTGCGGCAGGATAGCTCAGTGGTTAGAGCACCAGATTCCGAAGCAGACGTGCCCAGGTTCGTATCCTGTCCGCGGCAAATTCTGGCCAGTACTTGATGAGTTCCCAATAAGGACGAAACCGGTCTACTGGATGAATTGCCTTTTCTACACTATACAATTCTTAGTTTATACTGACATATGTAAGTAATTAATGGGTCAGGTGTTTATATCAAGACCGCAACCTTGATTATAATAATTGTTATCACCACCCGCGCAACCAATGTTCGTTTAATTATATAAATGTTCATTTCAATACCATTTCCCCATGTAATGTGGTGTCTGTTCAGTAATGACAGATTGGGCATGGTTAGTTGGAACTTTGTGTCTAAATGGATGCCATATGAGCTCCACCTAAAGGAAAAATTGACTAACCAAGTTACATTAGTTAGTATATAACTGAAAATTGTGTGTAGTGTAGTGTGCGGCAGGATAGCTCAGTGGTTAGAGCACCAGATTCCGAAGCAGACGTGCCCAGGTTCGTATCCTGTCCGCGGCAAATTCTGGCCAGTACTTGATGAGTTCCCAATAAGGACGAAACCGGTCTACTGGATGAATTGCCTTTTCTACACTATACAATTCTTAGTTTATACTGACATATGTAAGTAATTAATGGGTCAGGTGTTTATATCAAGACCGCAACCTTGATTATAATAATTGTTATCACCACCCGCGCAACCAATGTTCGTTTAATTATATAAATGTTCATTTCAATACCATTTCCCCATGTAATGTGGTGTCTGTTCAGTAATGACAGATTGGGCATGGTTAGTTGGAACTTTGGGTCTAAATGGATGCCATATGAGCTCCACCTAAAGGAAAAATTGACTAACCAAGTTACATTAGTTAGTATATAACTGAAAATTGTGTGTAGTGTAGTGTGCGGCAGGATAGCTCAGTGGTTAGAGCACCAGATTCCGAAGCAGACGTGCCCAGGTTCGTATCCTGTCCGCGGCAAATTCTGGCCAGTACTTGATGAGTTCCCAATAAGGACGAAACCGGTCTACTGGATGAATTGCCTTTTCTACACTATACAATTCTTAGTTTATACTGACATATGTAAGTAATTAATGGGTCAGGTGTTTATATCAAGACCGCAACCTTGATTATAATAATTGTTATCACCACCCGCGCAACCAATGTTCGTTTAATTATATAAATGTTCATTTCAATACCATTTCCCCATGTAATGTGGTGTCTGTTCAGTAATGACAGATTGGGCATGGTTAGTTGGAACTTTGGGTCTAAATGGATGCCATATGAGCTCCACCTAAAGGAAAAATTGACTAACCAAGTTACATTAGTTAGTATATAACTGAAAATTGTGTGTAGTGTAGTGTGCGGCAGGATAGCTCAGTGGTTAGAGCACCAGATTCCGAAGCAGACGTGCCCAGGTTCGTATCCTGTCCGCGGCAAATTCTGGCCAGTACTTGATGAGTTCCCAATAAGGACGAAACCGGTCTACTGGATGAATTGCCTTTTCTACACTATACAATTCTTAGTTTATACTGACATATGTAAGTAATTAATGGGTCAGGTGTTTATATCAAGACCGCAACCTTGATTATAATAATTGTTATCACCACCCGCGCAACCAATGTTCGTTTAATTATATAAATGTTCATTTCAATACCACTTCCCCATGTAATGTGGTGTCTGTTCAGTAATGACAGATTGGGCATGGTTAGTTGGAACTTTGGGTCTAAATGGATGCCATATGAGCTCCACCTAAAGGAAAAATTGACTAACCAAGTTACATTAGTTAGTATATAACTGAAAATTGTGTGTAGTGTAGTGTGCGGCAGGATAGCTCAGTGGTTAGAGCACCAGATTCCGAAGCAGACGTGCCCAGGTTCGTATCCTGTCCGCGGCAAATTCTGGCCAGTACTTGATGAGTTCCCAATAAGGACGAAACCGGTCTACTGGATGAATTGCCTTTTCTACACTATACAATTCTTAGTTTATACTGACATATGTAAGTAATTAATGGGTCAGGTGTTTATATCAAGACCGCAACCTTGATTATAATAATTGTTATCACCACCCGCGCAACCAATGTTCGTTTAATTATATAAATGTTCATTTCAATACCATTTCCCCATGTAATGTGGTGTCTGTTCAGTAATGACAGATTGGGCATGGTTAGTTGGAACTTTGGGTCTAAATGGATGCCATATGAGCTCCACCTAAAGGAAAAATTGACTAACCAAGTTACATTAGTTAGTATATAACTGAAAATTGTGTGTAGTGTAGTGTGCGGCAGGATAGCTCAGTGGTTAGAGCACCAGATTCCGAAGCAGACGTGCCCAGGTTCGTATCCTGTCCGCGGCAAATTCTGGCCAGTACTTGATGAGTTCCCAATAAGGACGAAACCGGTCTACTGGATGAATTGCCTTTTCTACACTATACAATTCTTAGTTTATACTGACATATGTAAGTAATTAATGGGTCAGGTGTTTATATCAAGACCGCAACCTTGATTATAATAATTGTTATCACCACCCGCGCAACCAATGTTCGTTTAATTATATAAATGTTCATTTCAATACCATTTCCCCATGTAATGTGGTGTCTGTTCAGTAATGACAGATTGGGCATGGTTAGTTGGAACTTTGGGTCTAAATGGATGCCATATGAGCTCCACCTAAAGGAAAAATTGACTAACCAAGTTACATTAGTTAGTATATAACTGAAAATTGTGTGTAGTGTAGTGTGCGGCAGGATATCTCAGTGGTTAGAGAACCAGATTCCGAAGCAGACGTGCCCAGGTTCGTATCCTGTCCGCAGCAAATTCTGGCCAGTACTTGATGAGTTCCCAATAAGGACGAAACCGGTCTACTGGATGAATTGCCTTTTCTACACTATACAATTCTTAGTTTATACTGACATATGTAAATAATTAATGGGTCAGGTGTTTATATCAAGACCGCAACCTTGATTATAATAATTGTTATCACCACCCGCGCAACCAATGTTCGTTTAATTATATAAATGTTCGTTTCAATACCATTTCCCCATGTAATGTGGTTTCTGTTCAGTAATGACAGATTGGGCATGGTTAGTTGGAACTTTGGGTCTAAATGGATGCCATATGAGCTCTACCTAAAGGAAAAATTGACTAACCAAGTTACATTAGTTAGTATATAACTGAAAATGGTGTGTAGTGTGGTGTGCGGCAGGATAGCTCAGTGGTTAGAGCACCAGATTCCGAAGCAGACGTGCCCAGGTTCCTATCCTGTCCGCGGCAAATTCTGGCCAGTACTTGATGAGTTCCCAATAAGGACGAAACCGGTCTACTGGATGAATTGCCTTTTCTATACTATACAATTCTTAGTTTATACTGACATATGTAAGTAATTAATGGGTCAGGTGTTTATTTCAAGACCGCAACCTTGATTATAATAATTGTTATCACCACCCGCGCAACCAATGTTCGTTTAACTTTATACTCTGGCTTCAAATTTTCGCAAAATTTATGCCATTACTTACTTACGTGTAAATGAAATAATTTACTATTAGGGAAGAAATTCCCCAGAAAATTCAAATAGCATATCGTATTTTACTTTAATTCCAAGTTCCAACATTTTAATTTGTAAGTGTTTAAGTATATTTTTTTAAAAATCACTCTTACGTACAACTAAAATAAACGCATACGCTGTTTAGGGTCGGCGAAACTCGTAGAAATTCAATACATACATGATCAAGGAGATGGAGAAACGCCAGAAAACTCAACATGTATAGTCCCATTGACGCAGGCCCAATTAACCAGATTTCTTTATTAAATAATTATCAAAAAAGAGTGTAAGATGAGGCACTTGCTCGCTGACAGTCTAATGGGAAATGTTAGATTTTTTAAATCAACGTTATGGTATTGATGTAAATACCAGTTCCATTATATACATACATTTGTCAGTATAAACTAAGCATCGCATAATGTAGAAGAGGCAATTCATCCAGTACACCGGTTTTGCATGCATAGTAGTGCAATGTTTAAGGCAACGGAGTCCAAAGCAGACGTGCCCAGGTTCGAGCCCTGTTTGCTGCAAATTCAGGATATTACGTGAGGTGATCTCAGCAAGTACTAAACCGGCCTACTGGTTGTATTGCATTTTTACACTATGCAATGCTTAATTTATACTGAATTTTTGGCAGATTTTAATACGCATAGCTATTTTTATATACGTAGTTATGTGTGTTCATAAAGTTATCTGCTTAATTTTAGGCGATTGTTTATGTGGATCATCCCACCGTTTAAGTATTTATTCTTTCTAGGGTTCACTTAATTTACATATATATATATATATATATATATATATATATATATATATATATATACTAACAAGTCCAAGTACCGTTAATTTGGCTTCTGTATGGATTCATTAATTCAGGCATAGCGGATCTAGTCAAATAGTAGTTTATACAGGAACAGAAGGGTAGACCAAAATCATTTTCGTATTCACTTCGGGTATATTGGGGCCTCAGCATTTGGAGCTGGTGCCACGCAAACATATTTGGTCGATTGAAGTAATGGAAGGTTGAAATTTACAAACTCATATGCATATCTTTTTAAACAGTATTAAAATCGATTTCGAATAAAGTTTTTCAAGGTTTGACTACATGAAAATCGTTCTTACATTTTGATTTGAAAGCATGGCTTTATTGTAGTTAGATAGTGTTTAAGAAAAACATCTTTATACTCAGGCTTCAAATTTTCGCAAAATTTATGCCATTTTTTATTTAAGTGTAAATGAACTAATTTACAAATAGGTAAGAAATCCGAAAAAAATAAAGTTATCTGCTTATTTTAGGCGATTGTTTATGTGGATCATCCTACCGTTTAAGTATTTATTATTTCTAGGGTTCACTTTATTTACATATATATATGCTAACAAGTTAGCTGTTAATTTGGCTTCTGTATAGATTCATTAATTTCAATCAAGGTGTGTCATTATTAAACTCGATCTTCTCCACGTAATTGTATCAGCTTATTAGGGGAGAAGCAGACATTATAAGGCAACGCAGTGAGCAGAAATGTCGTGATTTGAGACGCCAGTTGGCCGCAAAAATAAAGCATTCGTCTCGCGCGCCGGCATATACGTCATTGGCAGATGCACATAACGCAAACGGGAGTGGGTGTCATTTGCGTCATTCGCAACTAAGTTCACCTTCTATGGACCACTCGCCAAATCGAAGTGAGCGCAACAATTATGCCGATGCGCCGAGTTTGCATACCGAAGACATGATGGATAACTGCAGTCTGTTTAGTTCGCCTGGTCAGACTGGGATAGACGAGCACTCAAACAGAAACATTAGTCGAAATAGACCGAGCGACTGCATCAGTGTGTCATCGAGCGATAATCTAAGTGAGACCTCGAGCTCACTATTTACAGACGCCGATATAAGAGTAAGCAACACGCATTCTTGTGTTTTTATTTGAATTTAAAAGTGTGCAATTTGTCCAATAGGAAATATTCCAATAAGTCGACTTGTGAAGGTCACCATTTTTATAAATCTGTTATTTCTATTTTATCATAAGCGTAGTAGTTAACAAACTAGCCAACAGAGTCAGGAAGGTCTACTCTGATCACAAAATCGAGGAACAACTGGACTACCTGAGAAAAAGTTTGCTAATGAAGCCGGTGATATAAAACAACAAGCATATGACCTAACTATTCAGAAGTTTCATCAACATTATGTTCTTGTCGACTGACCACGAATCACAAAGCACAACAAAAATTTACAAACATCCAGGCAAGACCTAACACCCCTTCGACCAGGCTCAACCAACATTCGGTCGGAATGACAAAAAAACTGAATATCAAATAACAGTTGCACATACGGATACCGAAATTTCAAATCAATATGAGCATTCAACATTGCAATCTGCACATCCTGCGTTGTTACCAAGTGGACGGAACGAAATTGAGGAACTAGGCGAAACGAAAGACAACTTTCGGGAAAATAACGTTCGTACGCGTAACAGCCAACCATGCAAAACATTGGTTAACTCTCAGTCCATCAACACAAGAATGACAAGATCTCAGACATCACTTTGCAATACAGCGAGAAAGACCTTTACATGCAAACACGCACAAACACACAGACACATACACATACACACTTACTAATCATCCCAAACAATAAATAGAAGTCAAACCGAGTCAGATTTGTTGCCACCCATATTGTAACATGAAAACCCATGGTGTATATAAATTATATATATATATATATATATATATATATATATGTATATTGATATGTATATGTTTCCACATTTATTTTACCATGTAAATAAGAAAGAATCTCGTATTATGCCATCAAACACATGGTTTTTGGTATTTTAGTTGAAATTTGCAATGTCTCAATCACATGATAAAATGGCTGTATGCCAATCACATTAAATGAAAGCTTGATTTCTGAAACCTAAACCTAAATAATCGCATATTTCGAATAGCTGAGGATATGACAATTTAAAACAGTTCTCTAATATTTTCTAATCTTAATTTCACACTAATCTCTCAAACTTTATTGTTTTTCGTTGATCAAAAATCGCTTTCATAAAAATGTTGTGGCAACATATTAAAATGTTCTTCACATGACATTTAAATAATTTCAGTTGATAATAAGACCGTAAAATGTCTGTCCTCTCATGTGTTTAGGTGTATAACAACCAGTTTTTTTGGTGCCGATGAGTGTATTAAAATGTCTACATTTCGAGATATTGGTAGAAGGAGTAAATACGAACTGTTGCGATTGTAATAATCAATATTCATCATTGAATGCATCAAGTTTGCATAACATTTTTTGTTGAAAATTGGTATTATACCTGAGACATTGCATGAAACTGCGCTTCGCAGGTCACACTCTTCGCTATTTTGCACTTGTCATATTCATCTTCTGGTTGGTTTGTCTTTCATGCAAGCATTACATGTTAGTTTGTAGATACTTTAGAAGAAATTGTGAAAGATGTGGTTCTTTTATCTAACAAAATTTCTTTTGCACTTTTTTTAAAAAAAATCGGAATATTGCTACGAAAATACCCTACGTCATTTAGCCTATGTTAGAAATTTGCTTCAAATTACCCTTGATATTGGAAAACAAATTGGTTGCTTGTAAAGATTTATGCCAAAAAATATAATTTACGAGAATAGCTCATTTACGGCTAAGCGTTCCTACGTTAAAAAATATCAAAATTAATTTGTAAAATTTTAAATTGAACTCAATGATATAGTATTAACCGTTCACACGTTAAAGTTTTGGCTTCCGTTACTCAGACGTACTGATGCGTTTCGATCATCCTTGATTTGTCATCAATGTTCAATGGAAGAATGAATAACGGGGATCAAAATTCATTTCACCTATAGAGTTTAGACTCGCTGAGTTTTGAATTTCTATTTAATTATTCTTACACTGAAATATGTAAGTAATTAATGGGCCAGGTGCTTGTATCAAGATCGCAACCTTGATTATAGTAATTATTATCACCGCCCGCGCAACCAATGTTCGTTTAATTATATAAATGTTCATTTCAATACCACATCCCCATGTAATGTGGTGTCTTTTCAGTAATGATAGATTGGGGATGGCTAGTTCGAAATTTCGATCTAAATGGATGCCACATGATAGCTTTTGCTATCCGTAACTCCTGTGCATTTCTTGCTTTGAAAAACAAATATACTTTAGCATAGTTTTGAGTGTGCTTTTAAGAAATCATGTGCTCAATTATTTAACATGAAAACGTGAATCATCAGACTTCCCGATAAGCTGTCCATCGCCATTTAATTGATTTGCGTAAAATATTGATCATTAGATTCGAATTGACATTATTGGTTCACATGTTAAGGAGATTTCTAAATGACTTATGCGCATAGGGAACGACGTGTGGTTATAGCCAGATTTTTGCTGACAAATTGGCATCGATGCTTTAATCTTTATGTTGTGCAGTTTTCTCTTGCTCAAAAAATTAAAAGTATCGTGAATAGGTATTGTTCAACATTTCAATTTATATTAGCCCTATGATTCTTTTTCGTTCACCAGCCAATTTGTGCTCTGAATTGTTAATCATTGATATAAATTATGAAAATATTTAAAGTGTGCTCTAACTGGTCTGGATGGCGAAAATCCGAGTACACTTTGGTCCAGATAAGTTCCACTATGCACAATGCAGGTACTACTGTATGTGGCATTGCAGGCCCCCGTAGAAATAATCATTGGCTCTCTGTAAAATCTATGGAGATACTTGAAATAAGGGTGCATTTGATTTGGTGGATCGCAATGTTTTATTCCATATTTTGTCGAAAAGCGGTGTGAACACAAAATTTGTTAATATTATACGAGCTCTCTACACAAATACTTCTGGTCGCGTTAAGGTCTGTTACGAATTAACGCCTAATTTTACAACCAGCAGTTGTGTTCGTCAAGAGTGTCCACTTTCCCCCTTTTTGTTTAATTTTGTAATCGATGTCATTATGAACAGCACTCTTCCACACATTCAGGATGCTGAAGTTGGGGTTCTCCCGGACGATAAACTAGACGATCTTGACTATGCGGACAATATTGTACTATTATTCGGCAATCTGGATACTACCCAGGCCACCTTGAGTAGATTAACAGACGTTGTTTCGTCTTTCGGTATGAAATTCGCACTTTCTAAATGTAAGATACTGCTACAGGATCATCCACCACTCACTCCAACGTTGCGACTGCGGAATGAAGATCTAGACATAGGCGACAGGTTTACATATCTTGGGAGCTCTATCAATAACGTAGGTAATATGTCCGACAAGGTGAGAATACGAATCGCAAAAGCTAGAGTAGCTTTCTCGAACCTTCGTCATTTTGGAGAAACGCGAATATTTCACTCTGCTTTAAAGATAGTATTTACAATGCATCTGTACGCGCAGTCTTACTATACGCTAGTGAAACTTGGCCTCCTATAGTTGATGATTTGAGACGCTTACAATCATTCGATTATCGTTGTTTGCGAAGTATAGCAGCTACTGGTTATCAAAAATAATTAATCAACGTTGACATCCGTAGACGTATGTTTGGATCTGCCAATAAGTGCTCCTCGTTAGAAAAACAAATAAGGCTCCATCAACTACGTTGGCTTGGTCAGGTTTTGCGTATGCCCTCATTTCGATTGCCCAGTAGAGCTCTGTTCTCCCATCCAGCACCAAATTGGCGTAAGAAAAAAGGTGGGCACATTTTGACATTGCAGAAACAATTAAAGTCACTTACATCCAAATAAAGTAGTATAGGACCCACTCGTCTGCCAGGATTGGGTCTTTGTGCACATCATAGTTCTTGGTTAGAAACTCTTAGTGATATGGCATCGAATCGAGCTCAGTGGCGATCTTTTGACTTTTGTATGGCTGGACATGATGATGATGATGATTCGTTTAAAATGCTTTCTGCACTTATGGTATGTAGTACATCCATCCGCACGTATGAGTATTGGTTTTACTTGTCTAAGGCGTCGGATAATGTTATCGTATTTGTCAGGAGTTATATTGTAACACGCGGCTCCGCGTTACAACCCAACGATGTTCGATTTTGACAAATACAGTGCTCTTTAAGGTCAACTAATCTAACTCTGTTCTTACACAATATTTCCTTTAACTGTGATTTTAGAAACAATCTCTGTTATTTTTAAGCAGTTTTAATTGAGATTTCTTGAACTGCAATTTTATTTGTAATCAATAGGGTTGTTTATTAAATAAACAGAACCGCGCGCGATACGCATGGAACACGCGGTGGATTATTGTGTCACAGTGAATTCATTTCGCTCATTTGGATTATTCGCAGTTTACGCGAGGGATTAACTGTTCACATTTAACTATGCCTATCCGAATTTCGGAGAATAATGGATTATTATAATGACATAAGTTAAAAACATAGCAAACAGTGAAATAATTACTTGTGAATTTTTGTCATTGAAGTCTTTACACGAATTCCTTCATTTTATTTTCAGTGACAACTTTTAACAGTGGCTATCTTCATATCATCATGTATTTTCAATCGGTTGCATATATTCATTTCAATTCAGACATTTGTGAAATAATAAGTGCTTGTGTGCAAAATATGCTACTTTATAAACAGAGCTCATTTTACTAGCGTGTAGTGCATGGACAATTTTGCTTAACTGTGAGTTGTGCATGAAACATTCATCTTGGTGAATACTGTTTTAACTTTTGCCGCCTAGAGTACGGACAATTTAAGTTGACTGTGACTGGTGTTTAAGACATTCATTTGTGTTAAAATTCTAATTTTTATTGCCGTCTAGAGCACGGTCCGTTTTGTTCAAATGTGAATTTTGATTTGCATTGCAACATTGTGTACACATACGTATGATGATTCGACTTAGCTCTCTCACATCACTAATCGGTAAAGGTCGGAATTATTCATAAGCACGGATCTCAAATAGCTGCTAAATAAACTAATGTAGGGAATGATAAATCTCGCAAAAGTCACCTACAATATCGACGGTTGTTTGTTGAAGTGCTTCACAGGCACCATTAATTACACGTCATACCAAATTCGCAGTAGTGTCTGTTCTGCGACGTTGTATTTATCGCGGTTTTTATTTACCTTCTTTAAAAATTTTGCTCATCTGATTAACATGAAAATTTGTATTCTTTTGAATAATATCGAGACTTTATCTGGCTTTATTAAGGAAATTTCGTTTTTCTATCAAATTGTGTTAATTGATTATATTTGCTCTTCCATTATCAAGATGAATGGTTTCCTACTTTAGAAAGTTGAAGTGGAGATTTTACTAAAAGACGATATTCATTTAATTGTAAAATTCCTGATTTAGCATGGTCATGTAAACCCTCTGAAGCCACTTTTGTTTTTGTCTTTGTCTTATTGTTCTTGTCGTTCGGCAAAATTCCGAATTTTCTTTAAAGCTATAATGCTTTATTCGGTTTGTCTGATAAGATCAAATTTGTATAGACAAACATGAATGTCATATGATTTTTCAGGAAATCCGTTAGAGACTTGCTAGTTTTCGAATTTCTTCATTTAATTTGGTATTTTATCTTGCGATAGCATTCACAATGAGATTAGTAACAGTAATGTGGATTGCTATAAGTTGGTGTGTATGAAACCATCTAAAGCGATGTTTTGACGAAGAAATATAGTTTATAACATATTTCAAATAGCAGATTCTTGAATTCAACCACCTGAGCTTGGTGGCACAGTTTGTGGAATCTTCTCGTAAACGGTCGTTATCGATACACCACGAAAAATAAAATTAGAGCGCAATTTATCCTGCATAATAATGCCAATCTGTTTATAATAAATTCAATGCAAATAAATAATGGGGCTAAAAACAATTATACAACAAATCGCATAACCTGAACGAATTTTTGAAGCAATACCGAACTGCAAGACGACAAATTTTAGTTCAACTTTTAAGCAGGACACAACATTTGATATAATTAATCGGCAAATTGATATAACGGCGAATAGTTGTACACCTGATTCTTGTTTATTTAAAAAATGCTTAATGAACATAAGTGTAAATGACAAGCCTCTTGCGATCGATTAATCCAAGTTTGTTTATTAATATACAATGCAATGCTGCTCAGTGCGCTATATAGGTCGGAATAGTCGAATATTATAGAAGGGAATCAAAGAGCATTTTAGAGTAAAAAAACACGGAAGACAGGAAAATATTAATATCCGATACCAACATTATTGTACCGAAAAGATATATGGTACTAAAATTATGGTTTCTCGAGTCGGTACATGTTAACAACATGATGGATATTAATTTATGTTATAGTTCACCCAAATTGAGAATAACAACAATTTCCGAACACCTGTTACTCCAGTTAAACCATACACTCTGGCCTTAATCGATATCAGTTATCACATTTCGCGGTATGCATGACATCATTCATTTCAATATATTACAGTTAAATACTGTTTGTTGCGAAGAACTAATATATATGCAAGTATGTATTAGGTTTTGCGAACCTAGTTACAAATTAGTTCAGTTGTGACCAGAAGGATAAACCAAAGGCAGCATGAACGGAAAGTATAATCTCATGCACATTCGTTTCGTGCTTACTGGCGACTCATCAGTGGTTAAAGGGCGTAATACCGGCTCCTACTGATGAGTCGCCAGTAAGCACGAAAAGAATGTGCATGAGATTATACTTACTGTTCATGCTGCCTTTGGTTTATTCTTCTGGTCACAACTGAACTAGTTTGTTACTAGGTTCGCAACATCTAATACATACTTGCATATATATTAGGTCTTCGCAACAAAACATTATTTAACTGTAATTTAATATAGAGCTTATGTTTATTGTAAACAGAGGCATATTAATTTCTGGAATACTCAACTGCAAATTATAATTGTTCACTTATGTATATTTTTGGTTTTAATTCGTTCAAATGGACGAGAATTAGTCTGATTTTCAATTTAACTTAGTCCATTTTGTTTGTTTATAACATGTTGATTTGTGAGTGTGTGTGTGTGTCTGTGTGTCCCTGTGAGTTTTTCTATGTATTTTGGTGTCATTCTTATTTAAATAAAAAGTGATGTTTGGCATAACACCTGAGTACAAACACGATTCGAATAACTAACTTCTACCCCGAAGATTGGCACTCATGACTTTTGTTGCAGAACAGGCAATTAGTTCCTTTTGGTGTAGTAGGCAGACATCGCTCTTTAATAATCTTTACTATGTGCAGTGCCTCTGAAAATTAAGCAATATATAAAGTTAGAAAGTTAAAACTCATTTATTAACAAAGTGGATGTTCATTGTGGATAATGGTTCGTGTATTTCGGAACAGAATTATTCATGAAATAAACCGACGATTTTCCATAATTAAAATACACTTTCCTCTCGAATGTGTTCTCTTTTTGTGGAAAATATACGGTGTAATAAAACGAAGATTGATTGCGCGGGTGGTGATAACAATTATTATAATCAAGGTTGCGGTCTTGATATAAACACCTGACCCATTAATTACTTACATATGTCGGTATAAACTAAGAATTGTATAGTGTAGAAAAGGCGATTCATCCAGTAGACCGGTTTCGTTCTTATTGGCAACTCATCATGTACTGGCCAGAATTTGCCGCGGACAGGGCTCGAGCCTGGGCACGTCTGGCCAGTACATGATGAGTTCCCAATAAGAACGAAACCGGTCTACTGGCTGAATTACCTTCACTACACTACACAATTCTTAGTTTACACTGGAAAAAAATATATACATAAAGTATATATAATTATTTGTTTTACCAAAATGGTAATATTAAAATATTTCACGTTTGGAACTGTGCGCTATGTCAGCTTTTCATTTCTTCAGTGTAGACTGAAAGTCAGATAGGTCGATCGATATTCAATTCTAGATTATGGTTGCTTCTATACATTAATAAAAGCTCACAATATGCAAATTATGAAAACAGATTACAAGACGGCAGGTGCAGTTTATTGCTAATATTCAATTACCTTTCGGAATTAAATCGGCTTGAAGCACGCATTGTGCATTGTGTAAACAAAAACTTTTAAGCCAATTTTTATGCATAAACTCGTGTTTTACACACTATATATATATATATATATATATATATATAGAGAGAGAGAGAGAGGGAGAAAGATCAACTTAAAGCCAGCTAAGTATACGTAATTTGCCAAATTTATTGACATTATCAAACCAATGACTTGAAAACTCCAACCACTATGCCCTACTGCTACTCCAGCAGGTATGTGAATGGGTTCTTCTTGGTTAAATGTCTTGAAGATGAAGCCAGAAATTAGGTTTCGAAACTTTGACCATATAGATAGATTTTAACTTAAGCATAAGTAACCTATTTAGTCATGTACATTTAAGTATAAATTTTAAAAACCCTGCAAATGAGCTATACGATTTTATAAATGAAAATTCAGCAGAAAATATTTATATTTGCATTATAATTAGACAATTTAATAGGTTTTAATAGCTTTGGTATTTTATGTCATTCTTCTCCTTAAAAGGGTCTTTTAGCTCGCCTAGTAGATGTTCAAGAGGAAAATTGCTCACTTCGCCGTCAGATGGAACGCCTGGAGAAGGAAAGTTTCGCAAAGGCATCAAAAAGCAATAGTTTTCATGCATACCGTAATGGTATGCTGAGCGAAAGCACGGACAGGGATCTCCATAGTGGTACACGCTTTTCAACATTGTCACCAACATTTTCAACGTTTGCCAATGCAAAGCGGCCGCTTCGTTTGCACAGAGCAAGTCAAGACACGGAAATCTCGTCAATAATGCACTCCCCTGTCTCTGAAACGCATGAATCGCAAAATATCGAGGTACTGTCAGTACCATCCGCGCTGACGACTGCCACTGATCGTCTAAGCAACCGTGTGCGCAACAATGGCATTCAAAAATCACTCTCGCCATTTACTTCGCCCGTACCCGAATATCGCAAGCAAAGACAAATTTTCCGGCGAAAGAATGTAGACAGGTCACGTACAACGGCCGAAGATCAAGCTGAGCTAACGGTAGGTCTAATTTTCAATTAGATGTTAATGCAGCAACGTTAATCAACATATTGTTAATTTTGATAAAAAGTGTAAGAAGGTATTATAATTGAGCGGAGAAGGCATATTATATATATATATATATTTATATATATATATATATATATATATATATATATACTATTTGAAAAGCGAAATTCATTTAATTAGGTTTAGGTAATGTGGGCTGGATCACCGATTTTATTTGTAATTCAGCTTAAAGCCTGATTATGAGCCGGACAGTAGAAACAGTTTGAAAAGAAGATTTGCAGGCGTGAGATGAAAAGCCAAACTGCCTTGTTGCGATAAGTGTTGCGTGTGAGTTTTGCTGATCCTAATGAGTTCTATTTAGATTAATAAGCTGGGGCATTTTTCTGTAATATCAGCGTTTGATGTTATTATTTTTTTAAATAAAAAGTAGAATACGAAAAACATTATTTGATTGTATAAAATTTTCTGATCCTTGAGCATATTACATACAATTTCATGAATTGAAATATAAACTGAAAATATAATTATGCTTTAACAATTTAACAACATTTGATTGCGCGGGTGGTGGTAACAATTTTTTAAATCAAGTTTGCGAGCTTGAAGTAAACACCAATCACATTGTATTTAATCAGTCGTCGAACAACATAACAAAATTACCACCAGCCGCAACGCACTGACGCGTTTCGACCTTCCATGATCATCATCAGAGTACGACGGCAAACTGACCATCGAGGATCAAACCGCATTGAATATATATGGAAATCAAATTTAGATATGCGGCTCTCACCTCTAGCAGTCTCGCATACATTGAACTCGACTGGAAATGTCGGCTACACAATATCTATGCAGTCATGAAAATTAACTTTAACAATAATTATTTGCGCGGGTGGTGGTAACAATTTTTTAAATCAAGTTAACGAGCTTGAAGTAAACACCAATCCCATTGTATTTAACCAGTCATCGAACAACTTAACAAAATTACCGCCAGCTGCAACGCACTAACGCGTTTCGACCCTTCGCGCTCGCAAACGTGATTTAGAATTGTTATGTTATTATATATATATATATATATATATATATATATATATATATATATATATATATATATAATTTGTTATGTTTTTCGACGACTGGTTAAATACAATGGGATTTGTATTTACTTCAAGCTCGCAAACTTGATTCAAAGAATTGTTACCACCACCCGCGCAAACAATTATTGTTAAATTGTATTGCCTACTTATGTCTATGTGGGGAAAGCTGCAAACAGTTTATGTTCGTGACTGCATAGAAATTGTGCAGCCGACATTTCCAGTCAAGTTCAATGTGTGCGAGACTGCTAGAGGTGAGAGCCGCATATCTAAATTTGATTTCCATATATATTCAATGCGGTTTGATCCTCGATAGTCAGATTGCCGTCGTACTCTGATGATGATCATGGAAGGTCGAAACGCATGAGTACGTTGCGGCTGTCGGAAGTTTTGTTATTTATTTTACTTTATTTTACTGGTGGCTTAATTCCTTTAGAGGATAAGCCGGCTCCATTTCATGGAGTTTCTTGGGAATTTGGTACAAGTGGTGTCCCCTCACCACTCGGCTTTTTGATCGAGGTCGCACCTCTAGCCTTTGCACATCCAAGCGCAGTCTGCAAGGCAGCAGTAAGTTGCATGGTTGGCGGTGGCTGTTGAGAGCTCATTCGCCATTCGGAAGTACGGGGTACTGTCCAGGAGTCCATGGAATCCTGTGGCTGTTGTCCCCTTTTGTGGCGGGGAACACACGCCGCGTCATGGTGCGGTCGTCGGGCTCATGTGGTATTTTATAGGAGATCCGATTGCTGGTCGGAAATCCACCATGACTGGTTAAATACAATGGGATTGGTGTTTACTTCAGGCTCGCAAACTTGATTTAGAGAATTGTTTCCACCACCCGCGCAAACAATTATTGTTCAATTGACACTATTGACAATATAGTTAATGAATTTGTAAATATATCACTGAATTCGAGAATGGGTTGTTGTCTTTTTCGTACCTCAGACAAAGAACAAAATATAAACTATAAGCATAATAGTGTATACATATATTTAAATACATCGCAAATATTTTTCTCAGTTTGGATGCATTGTGCAAACGCTTTCTTAACACTATGGCATATTTTGTCGTTGTAGAATTATTCAGCATGGAACGGGGCATTTAGAGTAGCTATTTGCCGCATTATAAATTTGCTAATAAATAACTATTGATGTCAGGTTTTAATTTTATGCGTTCGACATCGTAATCCGCCTCTACGTGTGAAATATATTCTTATGATGGTGTATTCTTCCAAATAATAAAATCCTATTACTATAATCAATGTTGCGAACTAGATATAAACACCTGACCCATTAAGTACATCGATTTGTCAATATAAACTAAGAATTGTATAGTGTAGAAAAGGCCATTCATCCAGTAGACCGGTTTCGTCTTTATTTGCCGCGGACATGACTCAAGTTCGAGCCCCGTCTGCGGTTAATTCTGGCCAGTATGTGATGAGTTCCCAATAAGGAAGAAACCGGTCTACTGGATGAATTACCTTTTCTACACTATACAATTCTCAGTTTATACTGACAAATGTATGAACTTAATCTGTCAGGTTTGCAATATCTATTTCAACTTCATCATCAGAACTTATAATGTTGTGACTTTTGTTTCTTATGGTTGGTCGAATAACATACTTTTTGCGTATTGATTGTGATAACGTGTTGTAGATACTGATAGCACTGCAAATATATCTATGAAAATTAAAATCTCCCACCTTAATTATGTGTAGAAAGGAACTACCTTTTATTAGACTCTTCATGTTGCTGGTGAATGTTGCATTAGCTGGTGAGTCTGTTGTGCATGAAAGATGTATGCAACCACCGAAATATTTTAAAAATTGATGCATTTGTAGGCCGCTAACTTACCGTATTATGCGCATTAATTTTAGAACAGCATGTTTTATATGAATTCCAATCTGTTGAAATTATTATGCAATCAAATACTTATGCATTAATATCAAGAGTATCATGACCGAAACTCGTTACAGAATTTTGAAATTAAAGACCTTCCTTTGGAATACAATGTAGCTATCTTCTTTGTACAGTTTGAATTGCCGCTGATGCTCTATATTTTACATAGTTGCTCTTAATTTGAGATTTGTGTCAGATGCCCTCTATTAATTGATTCCATTTTCCTTAGGATGAATGCCTCTGATTGTTTTATTGTCTCTTTTGTATTTCGTTCGATAACTTGGAACGACTGGTCCATTTTTATTTAGATTTTATTGTTTTTGTTGTCGGTTAATTTTTATTTGTTGATTTGAGATCTTTATGGAATAGGTTTTTTGATAACTTGTTGATGAACTTTTTGTTGCTTCTTGTTTGGCTTCACTATTTCACTATTATTTTATAGGACACCATGGTGGATGAAGAGGATTTGAATTAGCGTGGATTTATTTTATTTAATGAAGACGCGGCTTAATTGAATTTTACATGCTTAAATTAAAAATAAAGTAATTATTTCACTGCATCACACCATTACTGATGTTTCAACAGATTAAATTACGCAATGTATTTATGTATATCTGTTATATATATATAAATATATATATATATATATATATATATATATATATATATATATATATATCTGTTGACACATCAGAAATAGTCATGTTATTAACCAATAAATATAAATGAAATAATTTAAGCAAAAAATTGCTTGTTGTATAACTTTAAATAAATACTTTCTAAGAGCTTTTCTTCGAAGAAGGCATTCCAAATTAAATGGCAAAATATCGAGAGGAAAAAACTTCGAGAATTCAATAAAATTGGTCACAAGATCTAGATTAGATAATCTTGAAATATCCCGTTGCAGACAAAATGGCATTCATGCGGTAATTAAGAATAAAATTACCACGTTGTGCAAGTGTTTAAAATAATGGTTTGGTGCTAATTTAAATATCGTCTTTTATTTAAATTATACCTCTCATCACTGTCTTATCATAATGTGTAATGTGCTAACCCCTTAAGCTGTTACAGCCATATTTTGAAGCAAGAAAATTTTGTGGCTTATTTTAATTATTCAAGGAAATTTTGCGCCATAAAAATTCTAAATGCTTATTTTCATTTGCTACTTAAACAGTTCGGGTCAGATGAGTTTAATAATCTCCAAAACATGTGCGAGGAATTGATCGTTCGCAATATGGTACTTGAAGACTTGGTCAGACATCAGGTGATTCCTTGAATCCGTGCCTCACAAGATGAAGTTAAAAATTAGTGAGCTTTGTATATGGTTATTTCAATGAATATCTGTGATCTCAAATTTTTCAACATCTTTCTATATATATATATATATATATATATATATATATATATATATATATATGTTGATTTTTATACAGCTCAATAGAGTTTTGAAAAGTAGTATTTGATTTCAGTCATTTCTTTACTGATTAAATATTTTCATTTACATTTTTTATAAAGTAATTTCTCATAAATTTCGACATCTACTCAGATTGGATACAAATATAAATTTCCGATTTACTACGGTTCATTTTAAAAAATGACTCCTTTTACCGCTTAATTTGAAATAAAATATTATATCTAAAGTTTTATGTTTTAACAATGCATAATTCACACTTATCTAAATAATGCATTTAGTTTTGTAAAGGCATCGATTATTTTTTGAATAAGATAGAAAAATGCTTATATGACGTAAATTGCAAAATGCAATATACTTTAAAAAAAGTAATTGTGTTCTCAAAAAATTTGATACGGGAGTTTTATTTATTACTTCGGCATTTATAGAAACTAATGTATTTCCTTCCGATGATTACTTGAAGTCCGCTATTTAAGCTTTAATAATAATTTTTATGCAGATTACTTATAGCTAACTAACTCGGTCTTATACCTGTAAAATGTGTAGTTGAATTTATATTAAAAACATTAATTTTTTATCATATTATACATTGTCAATTATTGCTAAATTTTATCATCTGGAACTGATCAAACAAAAGAATTTTCTTATTAAACTGGCATTAATATAGGGAATTCGAAGCCCCATGTGAATCTGCGTTTAGCTAAGTTTGCTTTATTTCATACTAATTGATTTATATATATTTGCCGTGTATATTTTTTGTGATAGTTTTTTCACTTTAAACACAATTGCTTTTTGCAATTTTTTTAGTAAAGCAGTAAGTAAAATGAATGGTAAGCGTTTCTGTGCACTAATTAGCATATTTTCAAATGCATAAATGGAAATTAATGACTTCTGCATTTGAAGTTAAACTATTCTAGAAGAAATTCCGTTACATGTGATGAAATTATGTTTAAAACGAACGTTAGCATTTGAAGACTCACCAAATGTCATCTAGTTAACTAAATTTCGTCTGGATATTCAGAATCGCGGATTTAAAACGTCAGTCTTAAAAAATATCCATGTAGAATATTTTTAAAATTCTTTCTCCTTAATCATGTCCAATAAATATGTTTGCGTATTATAAATTAGATTTAATCCACTTTGTATTTAAAAGAGTACCTAGATCTTCAACATCTGAAACAGGCATTTCTCGATTTAATTGTTATCAGACCAACTATTAATACACATTTGCCCACAAGTTTCACATGAATGGCCGATTTAACAATATTCTATATTTGTGGCTATCCAAATTCTTCCTTTATGTTTTGCAGACAATAGAATTGAATAACTACCTCTACCATCACATAGACTGGCGTGTGATTTTATGTATTCGCTCTGTTTGGTTTAGATAACTTACTGAAAATTGGCAGAAGGTATTAATTAATATATGGCCAAATTTTGAGAGGGCCATTTGCACAGCCTAAATGCAAGTATACGAGAGTAACTTCAATGTAAAACTTCTACAACAGAAGTACTGAACGAGAAATGTAATTGCCAGACACTAACATTTTCGTTATTAGTTATTTGACAATTTCTTACTGTATCCTAACTAGCCGTGAGATATCTGTGGAAATCTACCAGCATGCATTACGAAACCTGGCGAGGACCATCTGCACATTTACACACTAGGCTAATAGGATAAATTCTGTGTCTAGCTGGAACGAGAATCTGACCGCCAAACCCTAATATCCGCGATATCGATAACATGATTACGCGGGTTTTTAACACAAACTACAAAGAGATATCTGTGTAAATCTGTCAACATACAGGGCTATAGTTGGAGAGAATCATTTTCACAGTTTATAAACTAGGATACCTAAATAAATTCTCTTTATTGCTGCCACGACAGAAGTTCCGTTCGAGAGACCAGCCCACCAAACCCTAAATTTCGCGGTATCAATCACTTGACCACACTGCACCGTACCTTTACTAAATAGAAATAAAATGTTTAACACTTGAAATAATAATAGATTGCGTTGTTTTTAATAACAATTTAAAAAAATCAAGTTAGCATGCTGAAGATAAGCACCAAGTCTATTGCAACTAACCATCTGCATAATACAGCACATCTACTGTTTAAGCACCTGCTGTTCCATCAAAGCCGTATGCTGTGGATTCTAATGAGATTATTTATGATATTTTCGTGGTAGTCATGGAAACATTTCATGAACTATGTACTACGGATATACAATATGTACAACTATCTATTAGATATCGCGTAACAAGCAAAATTTTAGTTCAAATGGGATCAGAAGTATACGCCAAAGTTAGAAAAAATAACAGTTAATAACTCATGTACCTATGCGTTTCGTGCATACTGGCGACTCAACAGTAAAAGCCAGTACTATGCCCCAAACCCGCCATACAATTGGCCACGAACTGTGAGACGGTGCAACGAGCAATACGTTTTTTTTATTAAAGCAGTAGTAGGGTCAACTCTTTACCTAGACCTTAGCAATGCAAATTGAAGGCCAAATCTCTGTTCCAACAGTCTATAAACCTGTAAAGAGTACTAAAACCACGATTTCGGAAGTAGATTAGATTTCACGAAACTTGAGAATAGCAACAATTCTGCGCAAATGTTTTTCAAGCCTAGCCTTAGAATCTAGCTTCGATTGAACCTGGCTTTAGCTTTTACATTTCACTCAAATTATTTTGAATTTCATAGTTTCGCTAGACATAGTTGGAACGATATTTTGGGTTTACAGTATATTGAATTATAATATCTGACTTAAAATTATTTTTAAATTGCGATATTTTGTTCAATATATTTCATATATAATTGGCAATTTCATGCTTTCAAAAGTAGGTTTGCAGTAATCTAACGCAATATGAGGTGCGTGCAACTGTAAAGGTGTTTTTTCATACCAACAATTATGCCATAAATTAAGGAGTCTATAAAAGTCACACAAATGTCTTAACTGTTTCATATGGATGGGGCTTAATCTTTTTTTTAAATTTATCTGCAGTGCGATTTGTGTGCATTAAAAGATAAAAATTATGCGAAGCGACGATGCACTTTTCATTGGAGGTCTATCCAAACGCCTCAAAACAGGTAGAATGGCAGAAAGCATACACTACCAACATTGTTGCACAATAAAATGAGCAGGTTAGATAACGAATTTCGAGGTTGGCAGCAGGGTCATTTCGCAAAGAACCATCGTAGTTCTACAGAACCATGTGACTAGTAAAAAAATTATTTTGTTGAAAATTAATTGGAAAGCAACTTGTAAGTAGCATAAATTACTTAACGCATATTCAACTTTTATTTTACGCGGTTTCATTGTCTAAAAACAATAGTACACAAGATTAATTAAACAAGAAGCTAGAAGATGTAAACGTGGTCTGCACCAAGAAAACGTGAAGATAGAACCAACAACTTGTATATAAACAAATGTCATCATTATTATAATTAATCGAGTGAAATACTCGTCAAAGCAGTAGTTTAAATTGAAAAAATACAGTTCCTGCGAAAAAACTTGATTGTACCGTTAAAATCGCATAAACGCAATGCTAATGTTAGCATAAGCACTTCAAGGGAGGCTTCTCACAACGAGTTTCGATTATAACATCACCATATACAGAGACACGATCACAATAGACAATGGTTTTAGAATACTTGAAGACAAGAGAAACAATCAGTTGTACACAAATAATACAGACCAACACAACCACACCATAAGCAACACGAAGCTCATCGATTCTCTTTAATCGAAGCAACTTAACGAGGTTAGACATCGTACGCAATTCCATCCTGTCACACGTCGCTTGTTTAGTCGAATCGATAAGTCCTGTACGTGATCTGTCGTCTTTGAGTGGTACATGTGTTTGTGGTCTATTTTGGACCGATATTGGCTGTACAGACAGCACTTTTACTTTTTGACTGGCAATTCGAGATCTACTTTGGCGCACCTTTGGATTGGCAGGTTGATCGATATGATCAGCTTCGAAGTTGGGATCTCTAAAACTGAAAGTAAAGTTAATTAAAGAGATTACGTCAACTTTACTAACACGTAAATATTAATGATAATTAAAATCAATACTGAAATCAGTTGACGATTTAGAGAAATATTCGTTGATAAATTGATTACATAGTGATGGCGTAAAGCGTGCAAATTGCACGTATAGAAGTATGCATTTATATTTCTGCTAATCAGCGAAGAACATTATGTTGAATGAAGTTCTGTATTATTCTTTCGTGTGAATTAAAATTATATTCAAACCAAGTTCAAAAGGAGGACTTTGATAAAATAAATTTTGTCCGTATAAACCAAACATTACATCAGATAGCAAAGGCAATTATTCCAGTAGACCAATTTCAACTTTATTGGGAGCTCTTCAGGCACTGTCCGTCATTTGCAGCGGACGCGGCTCGAATCAGGGAAAATTTGCTACAGAGTTTGTGATTGTATCCATTGTGCCGCTTCTGATGCGCACTTAATGCAATCTTATGTCATAAACTATTTGGGCAGTCATTCCATCAATTTGAGCCTACGTGGCATATTTTATGACCTGAAAATCAGACATATATATATATATATATATATATATAATATATATATATATACTCAGCATTTTACCGTTGGACCACAAGCGCAATAATGTCTGTTCTATAATAATTGTTTAAGTGTGGCTAGTTTTTCACCATCGTGTTCGCATATCTTATATGCTCAGTATCCCAAAAACCAAATTGTTGGTACCCTTTAATAGCTCCGAGGTGGCCTTTGAGTCGCATTCCCGAAGTCTTTGTATGAAGTTAACTCAATTACTGCCTGAACACAAATTCGTATAGAAGATTCTACAGTCCACCATTCATACATTGCTTTACCAAATATTTAGTGGTAATGGGTATAGTACCAGCTCCTGTTGATGAGTCACCAAAAAGCGCGAAAAGCCCGTGTACAATAAATTACACCTATTGACCACACTGACTTTGGTATAAACTTCAGTTCTCATTTTAACTAATTTGTCTCAAGGTACGCAATTGTTAATTAACGATGGCATGCGTGCTAGTTCTTCGTAACAATAAATATATATTATAATCCATCATGGTTGTTTTACTTAACTTATGTATATAACCATTATTAATACATAAGTCTCACTGTCTACTAAATTCCAACTACCTAAGTTCAATATCTGTTAACTTACAGCGTCTTATCTTTGATTGTTTTAAGTAACCGATTTTCACCCGATACAGATGATTTGACCCAAAATTAAGTAGAATCATAGCGTAAGCTTCCTTCATATAAAGATCTATTTCTGGTTTCTGGCCATTAATAATTAATTTTTATATTTACTATAATCAAGATATGAACACCTGGCGTGCCCAGGTTTGAGCCCTATCTGTGGCAAATTCTGGCCAGGACGTGGTGAATTCCCAATAAGGACGAAACCAGTCCACTGGATGAATTGACATTCTACACTATACAAAGCTTAGTTTATATTAATAAATGTATGCAATTAATGGGTCAGGTGTTTATATCAAGTTCGCAACCTTGATTATAATAAATGTTATCACCGCCCGTGCAACCAAAGTTCGTTTAATTAATTTGATATTAAAAATTGTTATTTTAGCACGTAGGTACAATTTTGGATTCAGAAGTATCATTTCTACAAGAAATCTCCCACCTAATGCATAAAGATGTATACTATTGAATCCGACAAATTTGTCCTATTCGGACACATCTAATTTGTTTTTAAAAATAATTACTAAATGTAAAATAATTCCAGAATGTACACAAGCATTATCCACGTAATGTTCCCGATCGTCATTGTAGTATCTTCCAGTATTAGCAAATGAATAACCAGAAAGCGAAGAAAACAATCAAGGGATTCAGGTACCGGTATTCTTGAGAATGTGGAAATGGCAACTTCGCTAACCCAGCTATCTCTATTATCTAGTACACATTTACCAATTATTTGAACCAACGGACAAGAATTCATTAATGTACGATCTATGGTATAAGATTTTTTCATATAAAATGAAATAGAAACTTAGAAACTATATATTTTGTTGGAGTGCTAGCGTTATCAATTAATATGAATGAGCTACCCGGTTTATTCCATTCCACTCAATCGCACATTCTGTGTGCAATTTTACCTACCTTTACGTGCGTATTACAATATGTCTGGTTCAATTCCTCACTTACAATCATATTATCACTAATTTTAATCTCTCTTGCAACCTATCAGTTGGATCTTTCATTATTTCAGTGTATACATTTTCATTATTTAACAGTTATAGACTACTATCATTAGAATCTGACTGACTCATCAGAACTGAGGCTCTTACTTTATTTGATTTTAAGCATACAACATTATTTGATTCTAACTAATTACTGAGATGCTAAATATCCTAATTGAGCTTGTGTTTATCATCTTGGTGTGTTAGAAACATTTGAGCAACGTCTAATTCGAATTTTAACGAATCCTTATATGAAATAATTTGTGCCATTTTTAACAGAATCTGTAATGGCTTCATTTTCAAATCATCTTCCATTTGGAATTACCATATTCAAACTACGGTAAAAACTCATTTTGATTTACAATATTATTCATATTTTACAGATTTACAAATCTTTTAATTAAGAGTTACCTAGTTGGGAATGTCCGTGCATTTACGAAATCAGTGTTAGTTCGATCATAGATAGGTATTACCGTTACCCTCCGATCTTCATTTGTTTTATTTAGCTTGAAGTACTTCCAGTCATGATAAAATTGACTTATGACGCTCATTATCGTTGCTTCAATTAATTTTAGAGAATACCACTTAGCACTGAATATTTCTCGCAATCAACCTAATTCAATCTCTTTATGTTTTTTATCTGTTAATCTTAAGCTTCTTATTCTCATCGATTTTAAGATAGAGATTTTCATCCTATATGGATGATTTTATTTCAAATTAAGTAGGATACCTGAGTAAGTATCCTTCCTATAAACATACTGTTCTAGTTTTATACCATTTCGAATTAACTTGACATCCAGAAATGGTAATTCGCCACATGATTCATTTTAAATTGAAAATTTCTGTTCGCTCACCTGCTTTGATTTGTTTAAGAAATTTATCAGTTGATCTTCCCCGTGATACCAAATAACTAATATATCATCCAAACACTTCAAATCTATTTATCAAATTTTTTCTTAAATTTAAAATAAGTGGAGGACATACGTACATCATCTCGATGACGTGTCTAATAGTCATTGTCTTTCCTTCTAATATTATTGGATGATCAACCAGGAAACGCTAAAAATAGTCTAGTGCTTTGGGTACTGGTATATTGGTGTACATTGACACCACATCTAAACTCACCAATCCATAGTTTTCATTTGGCTCATATCTATCGACAATCTTAAATTCATGGTATGAGTTCATCAATTTATGGTCTTAAAAGTACGAATATTTCTTTATTCTCTAAGAGTTGCCTCGTTTATATATCTTTACTAAATTACACACTCTGGGAACGACAGTATCTCTTTGTATTAGAGCTTTACCATGCGCTTGATCTAATTTTCCTTCAGAAATCATGCTTTGACCAGTAATTTAACTTCTACTTGTAACTCTTCCGTAGGATTTTTATGAATTTTAGCGTATACCTCTATATGGTCTAGTTGTTCATACATTTTATAATTATAATCGGATTGACTCGTCAGAACTGTCGCTCCTCCTCTGTCTGCTTTCAAACATATCGGAATATTTGCCATTAACACTTTCCTGAGACTTTTTATTTCATATTTGGGTTTATATTTTTCCTCTTTGTACGTTAAAACAGCTGTGGCTACGTCTAATTCAAACCTACTATTATCCTTGTCTGAGAGGAATTGTGCTGTTTTAACAGCCTCTGTAATTCTCTTATTGTTTGGTGATTTCTCAATTTGAATAGCTGTATTCAAACCACGATTCAGCATATTACAGTTGATTCTCATTAAGATTTATCTTAAAAAGATTTACCACTCGATTAGTTACAGCAGGACAAGTCAATTGTAGTCTGTCGATAGATTCCCACATTTCCTATCTTTCTATCATGCCTGACCTGAACATTTTAAAATCTATCTACTACGTGCGCTATTAGTAAATTTCTCTATACATTTAAAGTCATCCGCGTGCAAAAAGGAAAGTAACATAGATCTTATTTTACATTTCTCTATAATTGGTTCATCATATATATATATATATATATATATATATATATATATATATATATATATATATATATATATATATATAGTCTTTGAATGCGAGCCTTAATAAAAATTATAGTACACTTTCCATGTGCAAAAAGAGATATTTTATCAGATGCAAGAACCGTTTCTTTCTCATATTCTTCTTAATTATCTACAAATAGACATATATTTATACATAAATTGAAAAGCCAAACAAATTGGAAAAATGTAAAAGCATGGAGTGAGAGTGAAATAAGAGAACAACCAATCAATTGCGTGCATCACCTCCAGTTCAATCGCAATGCCCGCACATGCTTATTCTGCTGGCATAAATCCGGCTGCAGTTTGTTTATTCATAAACTTTCGATCATGGCTGACCTTTTTCTGTAATTAAATTTAATAATGATCGTAAATGCTACGTAAGTCGATCGAAAACTTGCGCATGTATATTGGTAAGTAATATTGGATATCGACAGTAACAGCTAATTTTCCGTGGATTATTGTTTCTTCAATAATCAACTACATGCAGCAATCATCCGTTTATATACGTTCTGGGGTTTCATTTCACTAAATGGATGGAAACTAATCCAATTTTATGTTTTGCTTTGATTTCTTCTTACTGATGTGTTACAACATTTTTTATGAATGCGTGGGCATACATGTCAGCGTGCTTGTAGGTGTCATACATATTACATAACAGAGTGATTTTTACGAACTAGTTATTTTGGTAATGATAGGTTGAGTTTTGACCAGGTGTTCGTATTGTTAGATATTGCGTGTAAAATTATTAATCCCGTACGTTTAATTCGTGTAAAGTATTCTTTTGATCATTTGCGTTTTGGAACGTCGAATATATATGCTACCGCATATACATGAAAATTCACAGACCATGAGGGATTTGAAGAGAACTAACAATTGATTTCTGTATCGAACTTTATGTAGGTCGCTTCTAAATGTCAAGTTGTGGAGACTAACTTTGGCGATATCCTCTCTAGTACGACTCCGATGTGGTCTGATTTTGATAGCAATCAACCACATCGGTTAGTTTTTCATTAGAAAATGTTTCCTAAAATTGCCAAGCTTTTCATCGACCTCATGTTCGAGGCAGAATTATCTGATCCTGGTTTCTCGTGTTTTAATTTGGTTTCTTTTTTAAAATTTTAGCACAGTACTTATAATTAATGTATTTATCAGAGAAAGTAGGTCATCTTTGTAATTCCAATGTCAAATCATCATTTCCTTCTTGACTAAATTTGGTTTCCAAGTAGGAAATAATGTTTTATTTCTTGACCTCGATAGTAAACTTTATGTCTGGATCGGATTCCTTGGTTCATTTTTTTAATTTCGGTTGGTTCTTCTGCGCCTGGGATCACTAATAGTAGATCCTCTGCATAAATTTTGTAAATTTTGCTAGACATTTATTACTTTGGGCTCGATTTCTCAAGATGGCGCATGTAAATATCTGTCAGTAAAGGTGTACTGTAGCTTCTCATAGCTACACGATCGAATGAGAGCAAATTCAATGCCTTTACATCGAAGCTATAAACTTCGATGACATAAACAGTAGAAAATAAATTACCTTTACTTTGCAAGAAACCTGAACAGATTTCCTGGTCAATCTAAATTTCCGACTAATCCGGGGTTCTGTTTTCACAATTATTCTAAGTCTGCCTTATCAAAACATCATACGTAATTGCTCTCCTAATGATCAAAACTGCATCATTAATAGGATCCTCAGTTATTTCGACATTATTGACATTCAAGCGGGATCCGAAAGCTTCCACAGCAACTCGACCCAGCAGCATTCAACAGAAAAGGACTGAAAGCAGAGATACGCAACTTCTTTTAAAAATACAAAAAGAATTTGAAAGGCAACCAATTCATTACAACGAAACCCATAGACGAGCAAATAGAATTAAAATCAGACAAAACTTTACGACTTGCCACACCAGGTAAAGGATCGGGAGCTGTTACGCTTAAAGCCGATGCTTATAGAGTGCTCATGTACGGGATCATAAATGATAGATAAAATTCTAAACAGGCCAAATAAAACTGAAAAGTGGCTTACCAAATATTGGATCAAGAAAACGATGAAAAACGCGATTTAACTTCAATACTTAATTCCGAAAACAGATCATGAATTTAATAGGTAATTTAAAAAGCAATTCCTGCAGTAGTATACTACGCCAACTGTGCAATAAATTAAAATTCATAAAATATGACAGACTGAAAAGACTCTCCAATGCGGTCCACTATGCCAATGATCAAAGTATCGCAATATAAACCAGTTACGTTTCTCTACAAACTATTCCAAAAACTGTCTAATGTCATAAATACCAAAAAAACTTCCAGGTCTATTCATTTTAATCAATGTTGCGATATAATTTAAATATCTGATCAATTGTAAACATATATTTTTCATTATAACCTAAGTATTGTATATTGTAGAAAAGGAAATTCATTCAGTAGACCAGTTTCGACCTTATTGGAAACTTATCATGTACTGGCTAGAATTTCCCGCGGAGAAGGCGTGCAATTGGACGCGTCTGCTTCAGAATCTGAGCCACTATTCAGCACACCACACACAATTTTCAGTTATATATTAGATAATGTTCCTGGGTTAGACTTTCCTTTAAGAGGAGCTTATATGGCATCCCTTTAAAACCAACTAACTATCCCAAATCTATCATTATCGAACAAATACCACACTTCATTATATAACAGTTAAATACTGTTAAATACTGTTAATACTTCCACACTTCATTAGTTTCATTTTTTAAATTTGTGAAGAGTAAGCTGACTGATGAAGGCTATCAATAAGTTAAGCTGAAATATTTCTGAAAAAGAAAACTACTGGAACAATGCAAGCTGCGTTAGTCAAAAGGCAGATCAGGTAAAACACCAAACTACATGGGGTAATGGTATTGCAATACATATTTCTACAATTAAACGAAAATTATAATCAAGGTTGCGATCTTTATATAAGCACCTGACCCATTAATTACTTACATATGCCAGTATAAATTAAGAATTGTATAGTGTAGAAAAGGAAATTAATCCAGTAGATTGATTTTGTTCTTATTGGGAACTCATCATGTACCGGCCAGAATTTGCCGCGGACAGAATTCGAACTTGGGCACGTCTGCTTCGGAATCTGGTGCTCTAACTGCAGAGCCACCTTGCTGCACATTACACTACACAATTTACAGTTAAATACTTACTAATGTAACTTGGTTAGTCTATTTTTCCTTTAGGTGTAGCTCGTATGGCACCCATTTAAGCACAAAGATTCAACTAACCCCCAATCTGCCATTACTGAAAATACACCACACTACATGTGGAAGTGGTATTGAAATGAACATATTTATAATTAAACGAACATTGGTAGCGAGGGCGGTGATAAAAATTTTTATAATCAAGTTTGCGATCTTGATATAAAAACGTAACCCTTTATGTACACACATTGGTGGATACAAACTTAGCAACAGGGTGTCTTATTGGTGAGAGCAATAGATTCCAAAGCAGACGTGCCCGGGTTCGAGCCCTGTCCGCGGCAAATTCTGGCCAGTATTTTATGAGTTCCCAATGAGTACAAAACCGGTCTAATGGATGAACTTCCTTTTCTAACCTATACAATGCTTGGTTTATACTGATAAATGTAGATTGATAATTGGTTCGATGTTTATATCAAGATCGCATCCTTGATTGAAATTAAATTTTATCAACGCTCACGCAAAAAATGTTCATTTTACTTCGAGGATTCTTAAAGCCAGCAGATGCACATAAAGGTAAAAAAGCCCAATAAAATAAAATGGCCGCAATTGATGTTTTATTCTTACGGACGAACAACCAACCGAAAAAAAGCATGGGCAATCTCGTATGACTCGATTAAAAATGAGTTTAAATATTCTTATGAAGACATCAATAACCTCAGATTCCTCATATCAACATGTACAAAGCACGTGATATTTACATTTGAACGTAACTATTTCCATCAATTCAATGATATTGCTATGAAACACTGCATTTCAACTCTCCTGATAGATGCGTACAAGCAATACTTTGAGCAACCGTGTCAGTCAAATATATTTAGTTATTGCATACATTACGAAAGCTATGTAGATTATCTATAACTGCTCAACTAAGGTGTAGAAGATCCAGACTAAATTATTAAATAAGCCAATGAACCTGATCCAGATATCAAATTCATTCTCAATGTATGGAAAGACAACACGTTTCCTCTCTTGGAAATTTGACTCGCTGAAGAAGAAAATGGTGATTTGACACTGGAATTGCATACAATATTTACTTTCACTAAGCAAGTAGTGTGCTAAAAACTTGCAATAGGAGCCAAATTAACAACCTAGCAAACCGAATAATGAAGTTATGCCCTAAAAACGAGATCGAGGAATAGCGAGACTACCTGAGGAAACTTTAGATAACAAAAAGCAATCCTGAGCGGTCATAGATTCCAACATGAGACGACATCCGATTCGTACTACAGAGGATATAATGAAAAATATTTCACTAAGCTCACTATTTAGAGGCAACGTACCGGCCTCAATAATTGCACGACGGCTAAATCGAATTTCAGAAACTAATTTTACGAGTGCACAAATTGATATTACTTTGAGCACACAGATAATCATAAGGTAAGATGTCACGGATAAATGTCCAACTCTCTTAACTTGCTTTATAATCTGCCAATTTCCATTTGCATGCGGCAGCTTATATATTAGATGTGCGAGAAAAAGCAATTGATCAACAGCATCCAGCAAAATTTACTGCCGAAATAGAATAATAAATGACCTGGCAGTGTATGGAAAGAGAGCTTTATTCGAGAATATAGTTTATATACTGCACCCAGCCAATTTAACGAATCTCTCAGTTCTTCACAAAGCAGAGTCCGAAATACGTATACTAATCTCTTTATATAAAACAACAACCACTCGGCCAAAAAATTACAAATTTACACCAATATGAAGTTTTACTTGACTTGCCAATAATCATAAAAAACAAGAAAAATTTACTATCATTTTGGCGAGCCAGCGTAAACATACATTCCATCGGATTGGCAAAAAACTGAAGCAACGAATTCTGCGCAAAAGGCATCAATATCCTAATTAGCAATGACAGACGTTGTTCTGCTATTAAAACTGATTAAAATGAACTCAAGTGCAAGAAAATTTCTAAATTGTTATTTGGGAAAAAACATTTGTACATGCTGTAGCCAGAAAAGTTAACACCTGGCCAAAACACAATCCATCCATATAAGAGTAACCAGATCTCAAACATTACTCTGCAATACAATGAGAATGAGACATACGCGCATATACACAGGCATACGGTCATATAAACACACTCACAAATTAACCAGAAACAAAACTCTAACAATAAATTTAACAAGACTAGTTTTAAACCGCTTAATCAAATAAAAACCCATCATATACATGAATAAAAGATTGTAAAACGTAGCTGAGTATTCCCGTAATAATTATTCACAACAAACATACAATTTTCAACTAAATGTGTTTACTCTATTTCATAATATATATATATATATATATATATATATATATATATATATATATATATATATATATATATATATATATAGTACTAAAAATGCCACTTCAGTATATATGTATAAAAACATTTAAACATATTTTGAAGCTCCCATTTTGTATTTAATAAAATGATAATTCAATAATTTTGTACATACCATACTTAATAAAATCACGTTTTGTTATATTTTGCCAACTAGAATGAAAACTTGAACCCTTAATGGGACATATCTATCATTAACCCAAAAGTATCATCCAGAGTGTACGGATTTACTGGAGAAACAGGTGTTCAGAAATAGTTGTAATTCTCAATTTCAGTGAACTATAGCATACATTGATATCCATCATGTTGGTACCATGTACCGACTCGGCAATCATAGTGTTAGTACCATGTACCTTTTCGGTACTATAATGTTGGTATCGGTTACTGACACAATAGCCATAGTTTTAGTATCCTTTACAGACTCGGTATATATATTATATAGAGTGAGTTAGCGTTGAAGTCGCATTGTCGAAGACTTTACATGATGTTAGCTTCACTATTGCAGGTTTACACATTCGTCTAGGAGATTATACCGTCCTATTATCCCACATTCCTCACCCAAATATATAGTGGTTAAAGGGCGTAATACCGGCTCCTACTGAACTAATTTGTTACTAGGTTCGCAACACCTAATACATACTTACATACTTACTAAATAAATTAAATGGAAAATTTAACATTTTGACGTTAATATGTGATTATAAAGCAATTTTATTTTAAAAACAGAATTCGCAATTCCGAAACGAATCTGCAACTACTTAATTATTTTAAAACCCAGTAAAGTTACAGTATTATTTTTATTACTATCCACATAATTATATTTTCAATAAAATTTTATTAATTTAGTAAAATTATAATGTTCCTTGTGTATGACAGAAAACTCAATATACGTTAATTCTAGGAAATTGTTCAAACCGGAAATCACAAATTTTTACGTATACTCTTATGTCCCTTGAGGGTTATCACGAAATTTCTGAGCCCAACTTCTGAGTTATCATTTACACACACAATAGAATGGACTAAAAAGTACTGTGCAATTAAAAAGGTAATTTAAGATAACTTAGGTTTTTATACTCGATGTTGGATTCATGCATTATATGGCCGAATAAATATAGTAATGTTTGGCGTTTTCAGGCAATTCTATGCAACATGTTTAAACATATATATAATAAAACGATTTTTGGTTGCGCAGGCGGTGACAACTATTATTTAAATCAAAGTTGCAAGCTTGATATAAACACAAATCACACTATACATACATTTGATATTAAAAAATAAGTATCCCATAGTGTACAAATGACAATTCATCCAGCATTGCCTTTTTCAACACCATAATATTTTAGTTTATAAATACTAATGAATATATAATGTGAGTGGTGTTTATATCAAGCTCGCAACCTTGATTTAAATAATTTTTAAACATCGTAAAATAGACGGGTTAACTTCAACTTAATTATGAGTTTATCATTCGAATAATTCAAATTAAAAAAATTTTCATGTTATAAAATGAATTCTATTTTAATGTATATATATCCGCTATGTGATTTTATTTAGGTTCTCAAAAGGAAACAAAATTCCCGCAATAAATTTTAATCACACCTTTTTATTAAGATCAAAGCTTAAACAATCATTTTATCAAGGATTAACTTCTTCCTTATATTTACAGTGAATAAACACACCTACTTATTACTACCTTGTTATCAGATACTGTTTATGGCAATATATTTCACAGATAGCCAGTATTCGTTTTACAATATTACTGCAGCTGTGCCACTATATTCAGCTGCCAGAGTTTTCTAGTTGACAGGAAACCCAACTCGAATTCAGTGAATTGTTCCAAACTAATTTGTAGAATTAAATCGATTCCAATCGTTTGTAGAAATATTTATGATATAACTAAAATTTCCAGTAATTACTCAGTAGCGTAAAGTGCACTCATGCTATATTAAAGTTTCATAATATTGTAAATTAGTATCGTAGTTAATATTGCAATCAACGAATGGCTACAGTATTATTAATATCGTTCTCGGTAAAAAAAAACACATATTCCATATTCTAGACTACACTACTAGATAGTGAGAACTGCACATTAATAACACAAATTACAAGAACGCCGCTAGTTTTGAAAAATTAAGTAACTGGTCTAATTGAAATGATTTAATGATAATTGACCGTTAACATTATACGAATTCGCACAAACGAGGTATGATGGCTAAAAATTGACGTTCGTATGACGATGGAATTTTGTATTTTAGCGCGTGCTACTAAAAGTAGGACGTTTATTTTAAACGTTTAAGTAAACATCGTAGAAAATCTTATCGCTTCATCATGGTGGTACCATGTACGGACTTGGCAACCATAGTGTTAAACCATGTACCTTTACGGTACTTTAATGTTCGTATCGGTTGCTGTCACAATAGAATCCTTTACAGACTCGGTATATATATATATATATATATATATATATATATATATATATAATATTGAATGAGTTAGTGTGGAAGTCGCATTTTTGATACCTTATATGATGTTAGCTTCACTACTATATGTTTACATATTCGTCTAGGTAATTGTACCGTCCTATTATCCCACATTCCTCACCCAAATATATAGGGGTTAAAGGGCGTAGTACCGGCTCCTACTGATGAGTCGTCAGAAATCACGCAACGAATGCGCATGATATTATACTTTCCGTTCATGCTGTCTTTTGTTTATCCTTCTGGTCACAAATGAACTAATTTGTTACTAGGTTCGCAACACTTAATACATACTTACCATAGTACATCTTTTTATATTTAATTCCCATTTTAATACTTGATTCCAATAAATGTCTAGGATAGCCATTAGACTTTAAATGTTAAATTTCTATATCATATTCGTTTTCTTTTGAATCTTGACTAACCAACCTGTCAAGTCTTGAGAAGCAGCCACGAAATGTTGATTATTTATATTGAAACGGTACAAAACTGATGTAATGAAAATAATTTGCAGTTCAAGTTCATTTATCGTAAGATGTTTATTTAATTTACCATCAATTTCATTCTTTAAAAATTACATATTTACGTAAACTACTAAGTAATTATTCGGTTGCCGATTCGTTTGAATTTTAAACAAAATACAAGATATAAATGTTAAAAACAAGATTATGGTACCTTTTGATATTATGCCTTTGTTTACGAATGTTCCAATGGATGAAACAATTGACATTATATTCAAAGCGGTAAAACACGACATCGCCGGTGCCAAGTCACACTCTACGCAAGCTTATCTTATTATGCAAGAAAGACGTACAGTTTCGTTTTAATGGAAGCATCTATAAACAGACGGCTGGTTTGGCAATGGGGAGCCCCTTATCTCCTGTGTTGACTGAAATTTTTCTATGGCATCTAGAAACACATCATTAAAGAGTGACATAAGTAAATGTGCTCAATATATACGGTACGTGGATGATATATTTCTTGTCCTTAAGAACGAGTCGCAATCACGAACACTGTTTCAAAGTTACAAAAAAGCACTTAAGAATATCAAATTCACGTCAGAGCACGAAAAGGTGACTCTCTGCCTTTCCTAGATGTACTTTTAAAGAAAGAAACTAATGGTAAATTAAACAGAACAATTTACCATAAACGAACATGGTCTGCACAGTTAAATACTGTTTGTTGCGAAGAACTAATATATATGCAAGTATGTATTAGGTTTTGCGAACTTAGTAAAAAATTAGTTCAGTTGTGACCAGAAGGATAAACCAAAGGCAGCATGAACGGAAAGTATAATCTCATGCACATTCGTTTCGTGCTTACTGGCGACTCACAAGTAGGAGCCAGTATTACGCCCTTTAACCACTATATATTTTGTAGAAGAATGTGGAATAATAGGACGGTACAGTATTTGCATTACAGCAGTTTTGTGCCTTTCAATGTAAATTATCAACAATTCTTTAAATCAAGTTTGCGAGCTTGAAGTAAACACAAATCCCATTGTATTTAACCAGTCGTTGAACAACAAAACAAAACTACCGCCAGCCGCAACGCACTGACGCGTTTCGACCTTCCTTGATCATCATCAGAGTACGACGAAAAACTGACTATCGAGGATCAAACCGCATTCAATATATATGGAAATCAAATTTAGATATGCGGCTCTCACCTCTAGCAGTCTCGCATACATTGAACTTGACTGGAAATGTCGGCTGCACAATTTCTATGCAGTCACGAGCATTAACTGTTTGTAGATTTCGCCACAAATACATATATAGGCAATACAATTTAACAATAATTGTTTGCGCGGGTGGTGGTAACAATTCTTTAAATCAAGTTTGCGAGCTTGAAGTAAACACCAATCCCATTGTATTTAACCAGTCGTCGAACAACATAACAAAACTACCGCCAGCCGCAACGCACTGACGCGTTTCGACCTTCCTTGATCATCATCAGAGTACGACGGCAAACTGACTATCGAGGATCAAACCGCATTCAATATATATGGAAATCAAATTTAGATATGCGTCTCTCACCTCTAGCAGTCTCGCATACATTGAACTTGACTGGAAATGTCGGCTGCACAATTTCTATGCAGTCACGAGCATTAACTGTTTGAAGCTTTCGCCACATATACATATATAGGCAAAACAATTTAACAATAATTGTTTGCGCGGGTGGTGGTAACAATTCTTTAAATCAAGTTTGCGAGCTTGAAGTAAACACCACGGCGACTGGTTAAATACAATGGGATTGGTCTTTACTTCAAGCTCGCAAACTTGATATAAAGAATTGTTACCACCACCCGCGCAAACAATTATTATTAAATTGTTTTGCCTATATATGGTATATGTGGCGAAAGCTGCAAACAGTTAATGTTCGTGACTGCATAGAAATTGTGCAGCCGACATTTCCAGTCAAGTTCAATGTATGCGAGACTGCTAGAGGTGAGAGCCGCATATCTAAATTTGATTTCCATATATATTCAATGCGGTTTGATCCTCGATAGTCAGTTTGCCGTCGTACTCTGATGATGATCATGGAAGGTCGAAACGCGTCAGTGCGTTGCGGCTGGCGGTAGTTTTGTTATGTTGTTCGACGACTGGTTAAATACAATGGGATTGGTGTTTACTTCAAGCTCGCAAACTTGATTTAAAGAATTGTTACCGCCACCCGCGCAAACAATTATTGTTAAATTGTATTGCCTATATATGTATATGTGGCGAAAGCTACAAACAGTTAATGTTCGTATGTATTAGGTTTTGCGAACCTAGTAACAAATTAGTTCAGTTGTGACCAGAAGGATAAACCAAAGGCAGCATGAACGGAAAGTATAATCTCATACATTCGTTTCGTGCTTACTGGCGACTCATCAGTAGGAGCCGGTATTACGCCCTTTAACCACTATATATTTGGTGAAGAATGTGGAATAATAGGACGGTACAATCTCCTAGACGAATGTGTAAACCTGTAATAGTGAAGCTAACCATAATCTGAAGTCAACGACAATACGACTTCAATGCTAACTCACACTATATAATATATATACCGAGTCTATGGAGGATACTAACACTATGGCCATTGTGATGGTAACTGATACCTCTTTTGAAATCGATGAGTACGGATATAACACTATGGTTTCCGAGTCGGTACATGATACCAACCTGATTTGCCAAAGAGGTATCAGTGCAACACAATGGCCATTATCCTTTACGAACTCAGTATATTATATAGTGTGGATTAGCATTATTATTGACTTTAGATTATGTTAGCTTCACTATTACAGGTTTACACATTCGTCTAGGAGATTGTACCGTCCTATTATTCCACATTCTTCTACCAAATATATAGTGGTTAAAGGGCGTAATACCGGCTCCTACTGATGAGTCGCCAGTAAGCACGAAACGAATGTGCATGAGATTATACTTTCCGTTCATGCTGCCTTTGGTTTATCCTTCTGGTCACAACTGAACTAATTTGTTACTAGGTTCGCAAAACCTAATACATACTTGCATATATATTAGTTCTTCGCAACAAACAGTATTTAGTTAATGTTCGTGACTGCATAGAAATTGTGCAGCCGACATTTCCAGTCAAGTTCAATGTATGCGAGACTGCTAGAGGTGAGAGCCGCATATCTAAATTTGATTTCCATATATATTCAATGCGGTTTGATCCTCGATAGTCAGTTTGCCGTCGTACTCTGATGATGATCATGGAAGGTCGAAACGCGTCAGTGCGTTGCGGCTGGCGGTAGTTTTGTTATGTTGTTCGACGACTGGTTAAATACAATGGGATTGGTGTTTATTTCAAGCTCGAAAACTTGATTTAAAGAATTGTTACCACCACCCGCGCAAACAATTATTGTTAAATTATCAACAGTTCGTGGTTGCTTTTCAAGAATTGACAGGTTGGTTAGTCAAGATTCAAAAGAAAATGAATATAATAAAGCAATTAACGATTTAATGTCTAATGGCTATCCCAAACAATTAATTGAATCAATTATTAAAAGGGGAATTAAACGGAAACAGACGTATTACGGGCCAGAAAAGAAAACAGTCTACCTAAACATCCCATTTAAGGGGGATGCAGTTTCCCGAATGGCACAAAAGAAAGTTGAAGCAGCATTAACACGCACATTTAATGCAGCTAAACTACGAGTGTTATTTAGGGTAACACACTTGCCTTTACCAGCAATCAAAGAGAAACAGCCGTTAATGTCGATATCAAATATTATTTACCAATACACATGCGCAAGTTGTCGATCAACTTACGTAGGCCAATCGACCAGAAGGTTAATTACTCGAATGACAGAACATTGTAACTTAAACGCCTGTTTTAAATCAAATGGTGAATACACGTCTGCTATTGCGCAACACATCGTCGAAACATCGCACGTATGTTCTCCAGACGTAGCATTCAAAATAATTACTAAATGCAATAACAAAAGGGAGCTAGCCACATACGAAGCCTTATGGATAAACAAATTGCAGCCGGATTTATGCAAGCAGAAGAATCATGTTCAGGCATTGAGCTTCAACTGAATAGTTGTTTCCCTTATTTCGCACTCTCTCCATGTTTACATATTTCTATCATGTTTTGACTTTCAATTTATATATATAAGGAAATGTTCAATATTGGATACTTAAAAAAAACGTAATGAGAAAAAAGCGATTCTTGTATCTTATGAAATTTATTTATATTTTTGCACATGGCAAGTGTACAATGAATTTTATTAAGGCTCGCATTTCAAAAGTATATATATATATATCATTAATATCTAATTGCAGGAATATAATTATGAATATTCTACCCGTATAAACGAGACCTTATATCAGATAGCAATAGAAATACATCCACTAAATCCTTGTCACTCATGTGGTGAAATATTCCAACACTTAAACCAACACCACGCAGGAAGTGATAGCAGTTACTATAATCAAGGTTGTGAAATTAATATAAACACTTGAATAATTAAGTACATGTACACAAATTTGTCATTATAAACTAAGAATTGTATAGAGTAGAAAAGGCAATTTATCCAGGAGACCGGTTTCGTCATTATTGGGAACTCATCATGTACTGGCCAGAATTTTCCGCGGATAGGGTTTGAACATAGGTACGTGCGTTTCGGAATCTGGAGCTCTAACCACTGACCCACTCTGCTGAGCCTTACACATAATTTTCTGTTACATACTAACTAATGTAACTCGGTTAGTTATTAGAAAACCAAAAATTGTATACAGTGTGCTGTAGGGTGTCTCAGTGGTTTGAGAAGCAGATTCAGAAGCAGACGTCCCCAGATTTGATCCCAGTCCGCGGAAAATTCTGGTCAGAATGTGATGAGTTCCCAATATGAAAACACTAAAATGTTTTTAGTTTATACTGACAAATGTATGTACATAATGGGTCATGTGTTTATTTCAAGGTCAGAATCTTGATTATTCGAATAATGTCCAGATTTTGGCGCGGACGGGACTCAAACTGGGGCATATTTGATTCTGAGTTTTGCATTCTAACCACTGCGTAACCCATGGCGCATGTTATACACAATTAGAATTTTTATATATTCACTCCTTTTTATGCTTAGCATTTCTTTCATAAGGAACCTATCCCCAAAACTTTTAAGACTTGAAGTTCTAACTATCTATCTCAATCTCTCAATATTCATCATAAACCATGTCTCTTGGGAAAGTTATATTGATTTCAAGTTTAGTGGTAAAATTTTGATAATGTACATTTTGTCAGTTTTATTCAAACTTTGGACCAGTTATCAAAGGATTGCTTTCAAAAATACCCGTTTAATCCTAATTGTTTATATTTTACTTCTACAAATTGAATGATGTTTTTTGCTTAATGAAATGCAGTGAATGGTTTGTGAGAAGAACAAATCTTACGGAATTCCAAATATACTCCACTTATAAGAAAAGCTAACCAGAAACCTAATTTAGTATTTGACTTAAAATTGCGTGTAGTAGATGGCAGAGGTGGCGTAGCGGATAGTTACAGATTCCGAAGCGAAGGTGTCCAGGTTCGAATCTCGTCCGTGGTAAAACTCTGGACAGTACGTGTAGAGTAACCAATATGGACGAAATCTGCGTACTGGATGAATTGCCGCTGCTACCTGAAACATTGTTTAGTTTATACTGACTATAAATATATATATATATATATATATATATATATATATATATATATATATATATATATATATATATATATATATTTGGTATTTGACTTAAAATTGCGTGTAGTAGATGGCAGAGGTGGCGTAGCGGATAGTTACAGATTCCGAAACGAAAGGTCCCAGGTTCGAATCTCTCGTCCGTGGTAAAACTCTGGACAGTACGTGTAGAGTAACCAATATGGACGAAATCTGCGTACTGGATGAATTGCCGCTGCTACCTGAAACATTGTTTAGTTTATACTGACTATAAATATATATATATATATATATATATATATATATATATATATATATATATATATCTAATGCCATCCAATGCAAACAAGTATGTTCTACCAGATGTTTATATTGTTCATATCTAAAGTAGCCTATACATTTATAAAATAAACATTCATTTAAATTTATCCAGTAAGGCGCACAAGCTTGTTGATTTATAGTATAGCCAATTCAAATTCATTTAAACAAAAATGCCGACGCGCCAGAATATCAGTTAATCAGCAAACCATAGAATGTATATAATGTTAAATAATGAAAAAAATGCTGACCACAATAATATCGATTTATTGACTATAAATATTGACGAGAATAGCAATAAACGATGAGCACAGAAATAATATATCAATGTTTTACTTAATAAGAAAGGTTTAATTATTCTGTGGAATGTCGCTTTAGTAAATTGCACTGAATGATGTCTGGGATGCATGCATTTAAAAATAGCATTCCAATTTACCTCTAACATTAGAATAACTCAGAGCTGATTATTCACAAACGAAATACAGTTTAAACAAAAATTTTAAATAAGGTTGAAGTACAATTCTAAAATGGTATGAGTAGGCAAATTATGTTTGAGGAGAACAAATACACATGTAATTATTTATTAGGTGTTGTGCACCTAGTAAGGAATTAGTTCAACTACGACCAGAAGGATAAACAAAGACAGCATAAACAGAAAGTATAATCTCATGTCGTCATTGATTTATTATTCTGCTAATAATTGAAATAATTTGTTACTAGGTGTGCAACACCTAATACATAATTACATATAGAGTAATTCTCCGCCATGAATAGTATCTAATTGATATATATATATATATATATATATATATATATATATATATATATATATATATATAATTGTTACAAAATGTTCACAAAACATTTTAGAAGCTTGGTTGGGGCATCAATTTTCTAACGTAGAGAAGCCTGCAGCATGACAGTGCCGGTTTAACGAATCCAATGCACGATCATGCAGTTAAAAAAGCGGAAGCCGGATCACAATGTTTTATTAAACAACGAGGGAACTAAAATCGTGTAAAATTATTCTGTATATAAACTGTGAAATTCGGTACGCCGTACGAGAAATTTTACAAAGTGTTTTCTGCAGAATACCTTTGCAATCACGAGTAATGCGCTATTGCAGATATCGGAAAATTTATTGAAGTTATTAACGTAAGCAATGATTGATTGCGCAGCTGCAGTTATCAATTGTTTAGATATCATTTGCGGTATAATAAATGTTAGTAAATGTTTTTTTTCCATTCGACCGCTTCATGATAGCATCTTTAAATATTGAAGTATAAATAAGAGAAAATAAAATTTGATGAAATTGTCACCTGGTTGTCAAAGCAGACTATTCATGTTAAGCATGTAAATTGGCTAATTGGTGCATAATTAGTCATGTATGAATGGAAAAATGCCATTTTCACACCGGAGTATATTGTTAAATAATTAATATAATTGGGAAATAAAATATTATGGCATATATATATCCTGTGGTAGCGAAGAGTATTTATTCTATACACAAAAAATCACCCTTTCCACCGTTAACGATTGTTTTCTACTTTGTGAAAATTTAATGATATTTTATTCGAATGTAAACACAAAAATCAGATATACAGAGACACATAATAAAATTCCCTTATTGAATAAAAGGTTATAGAAGATATGACTTTTTAATAAAACCAACAGTATTACACAAAGTATAAAAAAACATGTCTCCAAATTGTAAAAAAACCATTTAAAAACATTATGAGCATCAAATCCCTACATAACTATAAGTCACGTCAACGAGATCTGATTAGGAATGATTATGAGCAAAGACTTTGAAAATCACGTGTAGAATCCAACTGCCAAATTATAAACTCCATTATGAAGTCCGGCTCCGGAGCAGATATTTGTATAGCAAAATCCACTTGAAATTTATTGAACTGTAAACAATATCTATTTTAATATATAACTGCAAATTTAATTAATCCAGGATTCCGTTCAGATCTAATGCGTCAGACGTAACAATTTTTATATTGACGAGAATTCCGGCACATGTCAGATAAGCACGAACGCTTTGTAAATATGAGTTCAGGTAATCCGTAACGGTTTCATCTAGTACTTTCGAAAATGAAGTAAGAGGAAAACGAAACGCTTGAAAATATAGAGCAGCTATGTACGCGATAATGTTGATGCTCATGGATCATAGATAAAGCGGATCAGGGTGGGCTGAGTATTTCTATTTCAAGAAAGATAAGATTGTCAGTGAACATATATCATCAATACGAAAGGAGAATAATCAAAGTTAAAAAACATAATAATACGCTAATTAGAAACAAGCCTAAATCCAAATGTGCAAACATGCTCCTAACGCTTGCACAGATTCACTAAACAACGCTATTCTTGTAGTTTCAAATCTCTAACTGATGAATTAATATTAACTCAAGTTTGTATCTAATACATATACATAATCGACGTACAGTAACGAAATTGTCAATGGATGAGAAGATTTTGTCAGCACGAATTATCAAAAATTTTGATCAGACTTTAAGTTAGCTAATTGATAAAGATGGTTAACTGTAAAAATTTTGACAACTGTCGCGATTTATATATATATATATATATATATATATATATATATATATATATATATATATATATATATATATATATATATATGTATATAAATCGCGGCAGTTGTAAAAAATTTTACAGTTAACCATCTTTATTAATATATATATCGAGTTTTGAGGGGACACCACTTGTACCAAATTCCCAAGAAACTCCATGAAATGTGGAGCCGGCTTATCCTCCAAAAGGAGTCAGCCGCGTAAAGTAAAGTAAGTATATATATATATATATATATATATATATATATATATATATATATATATATATATATATGTGTGTGTGTGTGTGTATAGCGAAGAACTGGAAGTCACTCCTGCAACTGAGTCCTAGTAGTCAAGATTGTGTCATTGTTTACTATATGAAAAATTGTTTTGTAGCACACAGAATCTCCAGAAATCCGTGGACTAGTTCTCAATATTTGTAAACTAAGGAATAAATAGTCGTCTCTTAGATGGATTAGCTTGAATATACTGTGTGATATCTATGTTAGACCAGAAATAGTTACGTAATTGCATTGAGGCATGATACTATAAACAGTAGAAAAATATGAACGGAATTTTTCTAGTTCGTCAAAAAGCTTATAAAACGAGAGCGGAATAAATACGTAGGCAATTCAGTAGGCTGGAAATTTTACCTTGGGACACAGATTTAAATTGAAACTGGCTCTAAGAAACTTTGAAGCTAATGGCTTCGCGACTTGTTGTCTCAAGAAAATTAAAATAATCTGATAAACGATCAGTCATTTCCTAACTGACACAGGTAAGAGATGTGTTCGTAAAAACAAAAGTGACATTTATAAGTAAAATTATATTATTAATGTAATGCACAGATTGTTAGCCGTAAACAATTTCAATGTACCTGCAACGGCAGGTCACTCATAAAACAGGGCATCAATTGTCAGTCATTGGCAGAGCAAAATATATATTTTCTAATGTTATAAAAAAATTCATTTAAACAAATCTGAATTGAAATGCTTTTAAAACAATCATGAGTTGAAGGAATCGATTGCACACAGTATCATCTGGCTCTGTGTCATGCTTCAATAGATTAAAGTTATAAATCTACCTGTGTAATTTGTAAATAAAAATTGGTGATTCCAGAGCATTTTTTCTATACATGCAGATAGAACTTATGCAAGTATGTATTAGGTTTTGCGAACCTAGTAACAAATTAGTTCAGTTATGACCAGAAGGATAAACCAAAGGCAGCATGAACGGAAAGTATAATCTCATGCACATTCGTTTCGTGCTTACTGGCGAAACCTAATACATACTTGCATATATATTAGATCATCGCAACAAACAGTATTTAACTGCAATATATTGAATTGAATGATGTCATGCTTACCGCGAAATGTGATAACTGATATCGATGAAGGCCAGAGTGTATGGTTTAACTGGAGTAACAGGTGTTCGGAAATTGTTGTAATTCTCAATTTGGGTGAACTTTAGCATAAATTTATATCCATCAGGTTGGTATCATGTACCGACTCGGAAACCATAGTGTTAGTATCCGGTACTCATCGATTTCAAAAAAAGGTATCTGTTAATAACACAATAGCCATAGAGTTAGTATCCTTTACAGATTCCGTATATATATTATATAGTGTGAGTTAGCATTGAAGTCGCATTGTCGTTGACTTTAGATGATGTTAGCTTCACTATTACAGGTTTACATATTCGTCTAGGAGATTGTACCGTCCTATTATTCCACATTCTTCTACCAAATATATAGTGGTTAAAGGGCGTAATACGGCTCCTACTGATGAGTCGCCAGTAAGCACGAAACGAATGTGCATGAGATTATACTTTCCGTTCATGCTGCCTTTGGTTTATCCTTCTGGTCACAACTGAACTAATTAGTTACTAGGTTCGCAAAACCTAATACATACTTGCATATATATTAGTTCTTCGCAACAAACAGTATTTAACTGCAATAGATAGAACTTATGTCTATTAATAAATATTTTTCTATATCAGCATGTCGCTAATTATCAAATATGCTGTGGAGGAAGTTAAATCCTCCGCTTTATGTAAAATAACATTGACTGATAAATTTAAACCACTATGGATGATTGTAACGAATTTTATTTAAAAAGAATTTTTTTCTTTTTATTTTCCAGAACATTTTTGTTTCAAATACTTGATTTTGAATTGTGCGCCATTTTCAGTTTTTAGTATCTTGCCCTGACTGGTATTGTTATTTTGGTCTGCTGCATTTTAACATTTTCTCAGTAAACGAATATTTCATCATCAAATATATTACTCCATCAATTGCCTCTTGTTCTAATATAATACAAGAGTGAAGGAGGAGCCTCGGGACAGGTATATTTGATTTCATCTGTTGTTCACGTATATCACTTTCCAGATAATTTGTTTGAAGATGCCGCTGTCCAACTTTCGCATTCCGATTGCCTAACATTAAATGTCGATTTAATTGTTATACCATATAGTTATGGAAACCGATATTAAATTTGAGGACACAAGTAGGTTAGTGCAGGACATTGCGGACTTGAACCTAGGAGACAAAAATGGTAATATAAGCCTATCAGACTCTACTGTAAATTTTAGGACTTCAAGCGATCTGGCATCTATGGGGCTCTCAGACTACGAATAGGTTAGGGGCCTCAACAAAATTTGGCGACCGCGCTAATGCATATGAAAAGAAGAGAGAGAGATATATATATATATATATATATATATATATATATCGCAGATTATATAGGTGTTCCAATCCAGCGTGAAAGGTATTTGACAATAAATATTGCGACCATACCATGAGCTTTTTCTAATAATCAGGCAGAGATTCTGAAAGCCTGGTATTGAAAGATTGGTAACGAAGCATAGCAAAAGAAGTGTGAGCAGGTAAATAACAAACACCCAAAAGCCAAATCGCAAGCATTTTGAGCATAAAGAGCCCCTCGTCAACTTCGTTTTGGCCAGAGCAGCAGTGTTGTCTGACACACAAATTGCTTTAACCAGGTGGAGTGGGTCACGATAGGATTCATCAACAGTCGACGTTGCGCCATCTAGTAGATTGCTAGATTTATTCCGACTATCTAACGAAGAGAAAGGATTCGCAAGCTGGTTGATATTGGAACTCGGAACCAAATACTGAAATTGCGACACCGACGGTGGCTTTTCAGCACAATCGTCAGAATTCATCACAAAACCGCGTGGAGATTGAGATAATTTTCTGCCAGTTTTGCTGCTAGTGTTTTCTTCGTCCTGTATTTCCGTTGTTAAATTTAACGCTTCTTTTATATTTTGGATTATTCCTCCTGTTGCCTTAGAATTATCAATTTCCAAATTGTTTTTCTGTGTACTTTTAACTTCCTTTTCATTCTTCCTATTTTTTCGTTTCCCTTTAGAAGACATTTTCGCAGATTTGTGGACGTACTTCGTCTGATGAATTTGATGCTTCTCCGCAGTTTTCTTAGGCTCTACACCGTAAACGTCCTCGTTCGCAATTGTTGAGCTTGAACTTTTAGTCCCAGAATCCGTTACAGTGTTGCTGATAATTACATCTACATTTGGAGCGTCGATTTGTGCAGCGAGATTACCGATTGAGATGTCGCTGTACATCTGCAGATTTCGTAAATCTATATTTCCGCTCTCTGAGGCGTAGACTGAGTCAGTAGGTTTTTTATTATTGGATGAATCACTCACAACATTCTTATAATCGGCGGAAAAGCTATTCTCCTCGGGTTTAATTGAAATTTTAATGTCGTCTTCTCTCCCGGCTTTAAACGAATTATTGATGACGACACCGCTTTGTAAATCCTGGTCAGTTGGACCAACAACGTTTTCACTAACACGCACTAGGTTACGATTAATTTCATTTAGTTGATTTGTTAGTTTCAGGTCGTCATGGTCAAAATCAGGAATAAATAAATTGCTCAGTGATTCTTTCTTTGAAATGTTAGTTTGAGCATCTTTATTCTGATTGTCTAATATTTCACTGTGTTAAAAGTCATTTCTGGCTATATTTACATGTTTACGACGCTTTTTATTACGCAATTTTGCGTTATGCTGATCATAACTTGGAAGCGTAGCTGAATTATCATTAATTTTAAACTCGACTTCATTTGAAGGCAAGCCACAAAGCTTTCTGGGCATGCTGTATTCCAGGATAGACTGATCGGAGAAATTCCCTATTTCTTTGCCCATCATTTCATTCGCAGCTCCACATAGACCGCTACTTCCCAGTTGGTCGGTTAAGGGCTCTGTATTGGAGAAAGGTTTGCACCCAACAGCGTCATCATC